>VZTE01005521.1:1843368-1879175 GCA_013397775.1 Eulacestoma nigropectus | reverse complement strand
AAAAAACCACCACCCAAAAAAAAAAAAAAAAAAAAAAAAAAAAAAAAACAGAACAAAACAAACTTAGGGGTCCATTCTCTCTTTCACCATAACCATGCCAGCATATCTTGTGGATTTTCACTCCTGACTTACATCAGCAAAAAAACCCCAAAAGGTTTCCTCCTGTCCAGTGCTGGGCATCCCCAGCTCTAAGGCATGAAAGTCAATAGCTCTCAAACACAGATTCTTGTTAGAGATAAAATTATGTAGGCATGACAAAGAGATTAAGCCTTCCCCACATCTTCAAGTGCAGTTTGCAAGACGAAGTCACTGCCATACTAATAAGCTTATCTTTTATTGTAAACACAAAGCCCAGTTCCATCATGAAGTAAAGGAATAATCATGCACCTTGATTTTTTTCCGGCTCTAGGGGAATTGCCACCTCATCCCCACATTTCCTCTGTAAATGGCTCCATGGCACAGGCAGCTCATCATACACAACTACTTTTCCTGATGCTGGGTGGCTTGAAAGAGCAAGGCTACAAAAATTAAGAAACTTCTCATGGAATTTACACTGCATGTTTTTTATTGCACAGTTTTCTCAGGGAATTCCCATTCCTATTATCCACCTCTGCTCTACTACCAACACCTACAAAGGTAAAGCAATTGCAGTCTTTCAGCAAGGCAGAGATAACAGCAAACAATTTGCCTATGAAATACGTCAACAGTTCTCGGCTGCACAATTCTCAGATGCTAAGAACTCATTAAGCACTGGATATAATTAACTCTTTGCACATTCTAAATAGGGCTTGTTAACAGAAAATGTTCCTTAAGAAAGCACAAGGAGCAATCTCTTACCTAATAAGGTTGCAAAGAAAGAGTTGGGCTACTGACAGCCTTAATTGTCTGATCATCACTAATGACAAAAGGCTTTTTAGATTTCTCTGTTTTAATTAGATTTATCTGTTTTCCTTACGAAAATAGGGTTAAAGGCAATTTGTTCCTTACAGCATTCTTTAAAGTTAAAATGGTCTTAGATACCAGACCGCAGAGGTTGGTTTGTCTTTTTGCACCTGCTCTAGGACAGATTATTCTAATCACAAACTCCTCTTCATAAATAGAAAAAGGAAATACATCCCTGCAGTCTAGATTTCATTTCTGTCCCCAGTACCGAGAACAGTGTTTCCTATAGGAATCCATAGCCAATATGATACATCCTGGCCATAACCCGTTACAAACACTAGCTAATGTGTGTCACAGTGTATTTCATGCTAGGCCGCTCGGAGCCAGCACGCACAGCAGCAGGTTTGCAGCGTGCCTGCCACTGCCGGGACAGCTGCCGCGCAGTTGTTCAGGCGCCCAGCGCAGGCTGCAGCGGGGCCATCTCTGCCCGGCCCCGGCAGCGCGCACAGGGCCGTGCCGCAGGGGAGGCCAGCCCCCGAGCTGTGCTGCTAGGGAGCTCTGTCACGGCAGGAGCGTCAAACGCAGCTGCTGGCACCAAGCTGATGTTGCTGTGCTTCCAACCCAAAAGCCAAACCACTGCCCATCCACATTACGTAAAAATCCCCACCAGTTTTGGCAACCCTCAAATTACAGCAGGACCTCTCTGTCCCCTTCAGAGAAAGATGCTGCATTATGAGGGAGATTGTGTCAAATCAATACCTAACATCACAACAGCACATCTTTGCCTGTGAGAACACTGCATAGACAGTTTGTTGGGTGTTAGTTTGTGGTGTGCTCTGGTTTTTAAAAATAAATTCAAAATTGTCTCTTCAGACAATAGTCAAATCACACTTTTTTGCAATTTAAAAGCTGTAACATTAGACAAGAGCCTTATAAAGGAGTAAAGATAAATAATAATAAAGAATAACCATGCGTACACCCCAAATGTTGAATTACACTTTTTGATAACAGCATGTGATATGGATTTGCTGCTCTCTTAGTGAAGGGAAAGGGAGGGAGGGTGTGGATAAGAGCAGAAGAATCGTATTCTGTCTTCAACACCTGCTGGAGAAAACTATTGGATCCAGCTGAGCATTTGATCAAGCTGAAATCTGTAGACAGAGTGAAAATCTGATTATTAATCTTCCTTGAAAATGCAGCAAGTAATCATTTGTGGGAGGGGAGAAGAGCAGAAGGAAGAAGTAAAACAAACACTGCAACCATTTTAGTTCCTCACCCATAGTTTTCATCCCTTTAACTGCAAATTGTACCAAATGCCAAATCAATTGTTCCATGACCTTGCACTAAGTGAAAGGGCAAAACAAGAATCTCTTAAAATGATAAAGGTAGGCTATCACAGCTTGTGAAAATAGTAATCAATAAACCACTTCCCATTTAACAACCCTCCCTCTAACCAGATCAGGATTGAATGCACTCTGTCTACACTATCCATTTGGAAAAAGAAAAAAAAAAAAAATACACCACACAGACACCACATTTGGGCCAGATAAACACATATAGGACACCAAATAATCCTTTTATGATTCCAAATCATAAAATTAACAATACGCACCTTATTTAGCCACAGAAGTTAGAGACTAAGAACTTACGATCACCTTTATTCGCACAGCAGGAGCAGCATAATCCATTCTAATTCTGTGCCCCTTTCTCCTAAGTATCCCAGGTCTTATTTGGTTTAAATCTTCATCTGCACTGAAAGGTGAGGAAACTCTGTTCTCAGTTCTGCCTATGTGTTTATTTTCTGTCTATAACTAAAAACTAATACTCTGTGAGCTTCATTTATTTGATTCTTTCCATTTCATGGTTGTTCTTCGCTTCCCACCTATGTCCACTTTTTTCAAGCCATAACATATTGCCGGGATTCTTCTAACAGCTTCCTTACAGTGTACATAAATACACTTAAATTGCACATGAATTATTTTTAAAGCTTTCTGGGCATTCCCAGTGTTTACAACGCTTAGTATAACAAGATTCAGACCCTGACTGGGGTCTCTGGGCCTTCCCACACACAAATGATTTGCACATACCATTGTGCCCATCACATTAGATTGAAGATTGTTAGTGTCCCCATTTTACGAAGGGGAGAAACTTATGGCACAGAGGAACAAGATCATTTGTAGTAGAAGCAGAAGCAGCCTACTTTTTGGTCTCAAGACATTTTCAGCCTCCAGATCCCTCTTGCCCAGTATGTTGCAATATTCCAGTTTCCCCATTTCCCTCTCCATGCTCCATTCCTCCCCTTTCTCTTTAGAGTACATCACAGTGGACATTACCAGCCTTCCCAGCTTTTCTCCCCTGCTTTCATTTTCATGGTCTTTTCCTTGTGGGCACATTTCCCACTACACACATCCAGAGTGCCTTTGACAACCGCATGTGCAGCACTGACTGTGCTGCACTGTCTGCACGAACCCCCAGAGCAGCTCCTCTGCATTTTGCCCACACAGTTTCCCTCTGCATCCAGGTGGGCACCCAATGCTGCCACAGTCCTGCCCTTCTCATGGGGTCTCTCGAGCCTGGAAACCTCTCCTCAGGCTGCTCCATTTTGCTTCCTTAGTTGCTGACCTCCAGCTGCCCTGGTGCTTCAGGCAGGTCTCTCACAGTGCCTTCATCGTGGCAGTGTTACATGCTGAAGTTGTTCAGCCAGGGTGTTATTTGAATCAGCTCAGAATTTCTAAAATGACATTTTCTGTTGCAGCTGTAGGCTTGGCCTTATGCACCACTGCACCCAATGCTTTGCTCCTCTTCCCTGAGCAGCTGCCGTTCCCTCTGGAGTACTGGCAAGCTGCTTTCCTTAGACAAAACATCAAATCCCCTGCTGCACTCGGTAAGTGCCTCTCATCATCAGGAATAGGAAGCGGGACTTAATTCCCAACCAGTTTCCCTCAGTTGCTGCTCTCCTGGAGCAAATCACAGCAGTTCGTGCTCCCTGGGTGTTGGCTAGCTAGGCAAAAAGCCTAAAGACACAAGCAGAGCAGCACAAACAATTCCCTGTCTGGTACATTATCCTCGCTTTAATTCAGTATTTTGTTTATTATCCAGAATATTAAACTCACGTCCTGCTTCTCTGCAGTCAAGAGAAATTTAGACTGTGAAGGTGGATCAATTTTTGGGAGTAAGCCAAGCCAGGAGTGCCAGGCCACTTGTTCTCCTGCTCTAGTTTGTTGACACGTATGTACACACTTGGAGAAGACCAGGCTTGGCAGCAGCAATTTGCAGCTTATAACTTACAGATGCAGAAGTGCTCTGAATAACAGCTCTGTTTGCAGCATCAGTCAGGCTGCTTCTCCAGCTCTGGGGCTTCCAAACACCACGTGCAGCTTCAGGAAGCCCCACAGACCTCATCCACAAGGTCTGGTTTGTCCAAGGCCTGAGCTTGCCTCGTAACATGAAATAACAGAATACACGAGTCAGTGCAATGCCCCCTCACAGACACTGGGCACACAAAGAGCACCATTTGCCTTCCATCAAATAGAAAGTCACAACAGAGCACTTGCTCTCCATCCATTTCCAAACTCCAAGAAACGGAGTTCCACGGGTGTCGCACACAGACACGAAAAAACCACGCAGACCTCACCAGGTGGGAGCAAGAAAAAGAGAGAGCGCGGGGCAAAACCCCGAACTTTATTTTTTATCTTCTTAAGAACCACCGTGGATTGGAGGGAGAAATTACCACCCCTCAATCACACTGGTCAAAGGAAAAATCCATCAATTGTCTCCGCCTAGGAGAATGGAATGAAAACAATAAAGAACAGTTAACAAAACATGACCATGTTTACAGAAAGTGCGTGAGAACTTCTACTACAAAAGTAAAAACAGAGAACAGCAGAAAAACCAGGGCGACACACGGGAACAAAAACGTTCACCGCCTCCTGTCAAATTCAGCACACATGTTCAAAAAAAGTATAGATAGGGATTCTTGAAGATGTTTAAATACCTAATTTTTTACATTTTCAGATTAAGTTCTCTTGAAAAATGCCAAGATATTTTCAAAATGAGTGTTCAACTAGATTGAAATAATATTTCTAAGAATCTTTTCAGGGAAGGGGGGTTACGGTAGTGAAATAATCCAAAACTCTATTTTGCTTCAGGGGAAAAAAAAAAGTATCATTTGCCAGCAAAATAAGTATTTACTTCTTTCCCATTTTGTTGAAAAGTACATACTTTAAGTTTGGGTATAAAAACTGAATTGAAAGACAAACTGTTTGGATTAAACAAACTCCAGCTTTTGAGCAGCTCTTTCTAGCATCAGTCTAAGCTACTCTGCTCTCTTTGAATCCTACAAACTCTTCACAACCATAGAACACCTAAGAAGGCAAATACGTTTTTGCAAAAACTGAGCCCAAAACAGCAACAGATTAAAACTCTTCAAGCTCCAATCATCCCATAAATGTACAGATTCATCTGAAAAAATATGATTCACTGCTGGAACAGTGGGACGAAGTTGCATAGGACAGCTTGGGAGGCTACATAAAAATCTCACCACTTCCTGTGGATAAGGATTACCTCTCCCATCTCTGTTCCATGTAACCTTGTTTGAAAAAGGTGTGATTGTTCCTCTGTTTCCAAATGTATACAGAAGTCAACTGTATTTCTTCCAGACTGTTTGATGAGGCCACTAGAGCATTTAAAAATGCGGTTCCATTCCCAAGAAAATATTGTATATTTGAGTTTGGATAATGCCTCAGCAAACACAAAGGGAAGCACATGTGCTTCCAGAGGAAGAAGCCCTACATCTACACAGCTGGATGCCTATGGCACATCACTTGTATCAGTCAGCCATGCTGCTCCTAGAGCTGCTTTTTGCATACACTACAGGGTTAGATACACAGGACTTTTTTTGGTTTTTCTACGGTTTTGACAGTCATTCTGAAGCAGTATCTAAGTTTAAAGGGCTGTTTTCCAAGTCAGCCAATTTGAAATCGGATCAAGATCAACAAAGCCAAGTCCTTGGAGGCACATTTTTCCACCTGACACACAAATACACCTTCTTTCCTCGGTCACTAATTAGAGCCACGTTGAACTTTAAGTCTGGCTCTGCCGTAGCCTCACAGAAACTTCAAAAAGGCAGGTAAGGCACAAAATTATTCTCTCTGAACATTTGGATAAATTGCTATTTCCCCCCCTCAATGGTTGCTGGAAGTGAACTTAGTTCTTTTCGTTACAGATCACCGTATTTTTTGTGGCATTTCACATATCACTACTTTCACATACTTGAGCACTTCACCGAAAATAAACAGAAATTGCAGTCATACCCTCAAAGAGTTAAAGAAGGCCATAATAAGGGAATCCCTTTTAAAAATGTTAGACTCGGTGACAGTTTGGGCATACATTCTGCTCTCCAATTTTCACGTGTTACCCGAGGTGACTGCAGTTCACCAAATGTTAACCACTGTGAGCATCACACACACTACACTGGCATCACAGGACACACAGAAGGGCAAGTCGTAGACAGCTTCCACAACTATTTTTGCAGCACACCAGCACATACCCATCTTTAAGATGATGCAAGCTGATGTCAAAACTGTAAGATACCCTACTAAGCAGCTGGAAAATGTTATTGGTTTGAGGCAAATAAGGCACAGATTTTCCCAGAAAACCAGCTTATTGCCATTGGAAGACTTTGCACAGCAAGGATAATGCTGCATACAGTCTTTGTGTTTCTCTGTTTCAGGGTGAATAAATATGTACATACATAAATCAAGTTATATACACAGTTTATCTGCAATGCAGTCAAGAACTGTATCTGCAGTACATGAGAAAACACAAAAACTAGCTTGGGGCTAGGCAGCTCTTATCCATATCAGTAAAACTGCAAATCCCATTCAGGATCCCAAGTTTGTTCTTGATAGCTCAGACCATGCTCCAAAAGCATGGCTGCCTTCAGAGGGGACCTTTACCACAGCTGTTGTCCTTGAGTCTTCACAAGGATCACTTCTACCCTAGACTGAAGTAAAGGTGTGCTCCTACTAATCCCTTAAAGTCTGCATCCTGCTTTTCCTCAGAGAAGCTGCCCCTGGACATGTTATCACAACTCCCCACATGATGCTAATGCCACAGCTGATCACTTGGACTGAAGAAACAGGAAACTGTTTAATAACTGTGCCTGAAAAATACTGGAAGACTTCTACATTCCTGTTCCTTATGAACATATGGTCTTGCATGATGTACATTCCTGCAGAACTGCTCAAAAAGCTCCCATATGTGCTGGTATTAGGGATAAAGCTACTGAAGCACCTCCCCTGAAAGCACACTGCCTCATATGACTGGCTATTCACTGCGGAGAAGTTCTTGAATATTATGCGTAATTGAAAGCCAGGCTTTGAAATTAAAAAGCAAAGAAAACAGGAGAATTGACTCATGTCTAACTACTTTTTCCTGAGACAACCTTAAGCAATTCCTGTCTCTGTGAATTTATCACAAAATACATATACAAGCAGACAGAAGAATTAACATACAGAACTATTATGAGATATTTTATTCAAGGGGATCGGTGTAATAGATGGAAAATAAATTCTTTGCCGTATTATACAGGAGGGAGACCATCTGCAGGATGGACAAGGTATTTGGTGTATGGTCAACAGCCTTTTCATCAGATTCCAGGATCCTCCACACTGCCTCACTCTGAGCCAGTAGCATCGCTCCACAGACCAGAGATAACCAGCTCGTGACCAGAGACAACACTGCTCCTCTTTCCCAGGTCCTGACACCAGGACTAAGATTTCAAGTCTAATTGCTTTAACATGATCCCTAAAGTGTTCCAGCTTTTCAGAGGACGCACCAATTTACATTCAATCTTCTCAGACATCATACAGCAGGCTTCATATAGAAAAGGTTATGATTTATAGAATGCCATCAAAGCAATATACACCTTATATAATTCTTTAGAAGCAAATCTCTCATTTCAGTATCAGTTTCTACCAGTGATAGGAGTGTCATGCTCTCAGTCACTCTCACTGTTCACCTCTTCTCTTAATTCCATGATTATTTTGACCTCCTAACTCTTTCTGATAATTCTCCTACCAAGATCAAAAACTTGAAACAGTCAAGCACACTTTGACACTGCCTTTGAGCTGTGCTGAAGAAAGATTTATTTGCAAAAGCAAACCCAAAACTGCTTTCAGGGAAGTGTTTTATAGAGTAGCTTCATCATCATATTTTGTTATGTTCAAACAGCTATTTCAGTAAAATTTTTTTTTCATAAGTGTCTCACAAAAACTCTCAGTAAATCATGCTAAATTGACATTATAGCTAAATTAATAGAAGCCTTGAATTCATGGAAAGAGAAGATGAGAACTGTGCATGTGACAGCTTTAACTATGCTAAGACTTGGACAGTAATAGAGGTCTTGTCCATCAGCCCACTAATTGAAAATACTAGAGAATACAACCAACAACACAATACTTATAACTCAACATGTTCAGTTTCACCCAATTTGATTGGTCTTGTATCAGTTGCAGAACCCACTTCTCTATTTAAACAACATATTTCACAAATAATCAAATTCCAGAGACCCACGAACACAGCCAAGGACCAGTTATGAGAAGTTCAACAACAAATGCAGGAGTTTCTACTCAGGGTTACTGCTATATCCATTTCATTATCCTCACTAATTAACACCAAAAGCCAGAACTTGTAACAACAGAAGAAAATGAGACTTCTCATTTTGCTGACAAAACCAACAGCAACCTTACTGAATTATTCTGGCCTGAGATGGTGGTCAGACTTCCCATGAAAAAAAAGGATGCAGCTTACAGCAGAACACAATGCCCAGTGAGGAAAAGCAGTATGTGGAGAATAAGTTATCAGAAATTGGAGCCAAACATATCTCTCGGTGATTTCAAGACAAGAAGTAATTTTAATTTGAATTAGAATTATTTTCATATCACTGAATACAAAATCATCCCTAGAAGATAAAAGGGCTTTGTTCAGGGCAGTATTAATGCAGAGTGTCTCTCTCCCTTCGAGGAAAGAGAAAACCTATATAGTTTTTTATAAATTATGTTGTCTGCTTCAGTTCTTGTGGATTTTCACAGCATACATTAGTTTTGATCTTCTTTGGGCTTGTCATTTCCCCCTTAACCATTTTCTCCTCCTTGGTGTATAATTAAGCATTTCCCCTAGACTACGTTGGAAATTAGATTTTCACTTGAGCCATTCTTAGCTATAAAAGAGGAATGAATCTGGGATTGTACAAACAGCTTATTTACATTTTGCCATCTTCAGAAGAGACACAGCCTGGAGGAGGCCACTGCATTGCTCATAATGCTTTTCTCAGCTCATCTAAAGGCTCAGAAAGCTGCAGCCTCCACAAAAGAATTCACAGGGATGCTGTAGTGTGGGTGGAGAAAGGAAGAAAACAAATAAGAACTGAAAAACTTATGATAATAAACTAACAAATGGTGGAAGACGTGACAGAGCACGGACTTGTGAACCACTGGTTTTACAGAAGAACTATAATAAGTGTATCCAATTTTGACATAACACAGTAAAAACCAGAGGGGACAAAAAGGCAAATTCTGAGAAACAAAGTCAGTTTTCCGTGGTATATTTGATGTTTGACAAGCAAACAATCCCAAGACAGCCTCTACAAAACAGTCAATTCCTCCTGCTGCATCTTTACTATAAGAAAAACATGTATGTGGCCTGTTCTTCCCATAGTCCCAAAAGTTATCTGTTGGCAGGTCAAATTATTCTTTCAGGGAGAGGACAAGAAACAAAGCCACTTCCTCTGTTATGCATTACTAATTAGCTCCAACTTGGGGGGTGGAGGTTAACATAGTTAGGCAATGCAGAAACTGTTCTGACAAAATATTCATTGAGGCAAGACGTGCAAATGCTGCTGCCAGCCCACAGACAATGGCTCCATTGTTCTGCAGAGCGTTGATTTGGGAGCAATCTCAGAGGATCCAGCAAGGAATAAAAGGTAACATTTTTGCAAATTCAGCTCACTTTCTCTGCTTTAAGGGTGGCTTTTCTTTTTAGGAAAAGATGGTGAGCTGTACTTAATGCCCAGGCTCTGTTATTGTAGGCAATTGCCGCTTTGCCAATTTACTGTATGCTAATTTCAATCTAACGACCTAATTCAATTAGGTAAAGCAAAGAAACATGCCCTCGATTGTGTTTAAAAAGACTTGAATGAAGAATGAAGGTGAGAACCGTGTGACGCTGAGTTGTGGCATTAAGTACTTAGACATGCCTTGTGGAAGCCTCTACCCGCTCCCCCCTCCTGCCTTAATCCCAGGGCTTTCAACAGCCACCAGGAGGCCAGGTCTGCTTTGAGGCAGAGAAGAGCTCCTGTAGCGCTGCAGGGAGGCAGGTGGGACTGATACAGATCCCACACTGAAGCACAACACCAAGAGTCTGCTCGCAACCCAGAAGGATGGGAACATTTCACATCCATATTCTTTGTTGTAACAAACCTGGAAGAATTACGCCTTTTGGTATTATAAGGAAATAGTATTTGTAACTCTCGCCTTTCAAGCCCCAGCTGGCAGAGAAAAACGCACGTTATTTCTTTAGTTGCCTCCCATCAATAATTTATTGGCATAGTAAATCACACCATCCTTATCTGAACATCTTTATTCTACTGAAAGGGAACACTGTAGACTTACAGTCTCAAAATAGTAAGTTAGACTTACAAATTCATCCAGAATAATGCAAGCTCATCTGTTCAACCCAGCAGCACAATATCTGCTTTTATGCAGGACCTTAAAGTGATCCAGAATGAGCCACAAAGCAGACAATCAAACCTCAACAAGGCCATGAGCAGCATTCACTGGAGAGAAGGGAGGAAGAGAGAGGATATCAATGCACTGCAAACTACAACAGCGTACATGCAGTGTGTACTTGTTCACAAGACTTTATGGTCAATCAACAAATCCCCTTCCAGCAATACTGCTCAGCCTCTTCCCTTTGCTTCCAGTTTCATTGCCCTTACTCATCTTTTCTCCACCTCTTCTTCCAGGCTGCCTCTCTCTTCTTTTACATATTTCCACAAGGTAAAACACACAGATGCTAAACGGTTCAAGTACAGAGATTCTCTCAAGACACTTCACACTGGGTGAGTAACTTCGTGATAATTTTATAGTTTTGAGTGGCTGAGTCTTGATCCCAGACCAGAGGTATTGGATGTCAGGTTCATGTTCCCAGGAGCTCCAGTCACAGGGCTGCTGGAACAGGCAATCCTACACAGGAGGATCTGCAGAGTCTGACACAGCTACCAAAGGGAATTTTTCCACATCGCTGCTGCAGGGGCTGCATCAGCCTCCTGAAGTTTCTCAGAGGGACTTCTCTGCTGTGATTCCTTATGAGCAAAGAACAGCCTTCAGTTAGCTGAGCAATTTGCAAAATGTACAACAGGGTAGAAAACTATACAAGGACAAAATCAGTTCCATGCACAGAAACATCCCACAGGGTTAGGTTTGGACCAAAGAGTATTCTTTTGAAAGTGTCATATCTATTGTATCTAGCATGGATCAGTTGTTTGCATTAATAATTATCACTCTAACTGGTATCAGGCTGCTGAGTCTTATAGTTGTTATTTTTTAATATGCGAACAGTATTACAAAGTTTGAAAATTGTATCTAGATGACATTGTTTAAATACTTGAACATATTTATTCTCATGCTTTTACATGGACTCACTGAGGAAACAGAACCAGGTACTGTTCCGACTTCAGCACTTGTATTGCATAAATACACACACAGAACTGAGATTTTTTTTTTTTTTTTTTTTATTTACTCGTAGCTCTAGTGCTACCAGCCTCCATGGTAGACTGCATTTACTTACATTAAACATTTTTCACTTCAGTGATGGGGAAATAACTACAAAGGCAAAAGCCCCCAATAATGAGTAGGTCCTCCAAGCACATGCTGAAACAAGTGATTTCTGTCTTCAAATTCTCCTCTTGTGAGTGGGATTAACAGCTCAGACCCCAAGTCTTATACTCACCATACATCCTATTTTACAACTAAATGCTTCCCCCTTTGGAATCAGCCCCGTGTTCCAACAACTCCACAGTGGAGTTAATTGGAAAAAAAAAATACAAGAAAGTAACATTGACTGTGACTGACAATTTGATGTGGGATTACAACTTGCAGTGCTTATCCTGCTGTTATTCACAGGCTCAGATTTGCCTGAAAAGCAATTTTCCCAGAAGGTACAAAAAATAAGAGGTCTCTCGAAGAGTCCTTTGAGCCATGACAAATGAAACATGGACTATTTCAGTCAATCCTACTTTTGGCCAACAAATTATTTTTGTTGAATTATCCTGAAGCAGTCTTATTCTAGAAGAAGTCTATGGTCCTAAAAAAACAAGATGGAAATTCTTTTATCTGAAGGGTTTTTTCCCAGCAATTATGCCTGCTTCTAAAATACACTCACAGCCCTTCAAAACAGTCACATGAACAGTCTTCCAGAAAACAGCACTTTTACACACCTACAACTACCTGTACATCTCCTTGAAATTATTCAGCTGGTTGATACAGGGAGGTTACAGCAAGAGCAACAGCTCTTCAGCTAATGTCCTTAGTTTGAAGTCTACACTAATTTTGTGAAGCATAATGTGGAGGCCTTGTGCCCAAATGCTTTCCAACTTTCTTCCAGCTGGATCAGATGTTCCAAGAAAATACATTATTTCAACCTATAAATTTTGTCTTCTATGCCTGACTAAGTGCAGGATGCCAGACCTACCAGTGTAAGGATTACTCAATCTATACTTTTAAATATGAAAACAAATACACTAAGGATGCCAGATCTGCAAGTCAGAAGCATAATGATTTTAAACTGTAACTGGAAAAAAAAAAAACTTCTAAGATTGTGTTATCACCCTTCTTTTGACACACTTCTAGCAAAGCAGCAGCTTGAAAATATTTGGCCTTAACAAACTATGAGGGACAGTTTGTTAAAAACCTGTGCTCCCATTCATATCTCAGGTATTTAGTGTGATTTTTTCTACCCTCAATCTCCTCTTTTGTTGCTCCCCAAATCTGTCCCTCCAAAAGCAGAAACGTGTATGGATGCAAGATGTAGCAGGCACACTGTTTTAAATACCAGAAGAAAGCTGTGGTGCAAATAATGTTGAAGGCACTTGGGTTATAACATACTCTGTCTGGTAACGTGTGTTAAAGACAAGGAAAAACTAATAGCTGCAAATCTCAAAACAGATCTGATCAGCCTACAGTACAAAAAAGCCCAATCTTCGGGATCTGCTTGTCATCATAACTCCCATTATCCTTATCAGTAATTCACCAGTACAGGGACCTTAAAGATAAAAATTCCCCATTAAACAATATTAAACACTCTGCTTATTTTATGGTATCTGCAACATCACAACACAAGTTGGTTATACAGTTCCCATGTGAACTGAGCCAGCCTCAAGGCTGAGGCAACAGTTTTACCTACAGGTTACCAGTGTCCTGAAATCACCCCTCCAGCCTTCTGTCCAGATTAAAGAGGACTAAACTTTCGCTGGAGACTGCTCTTACCTAAACACGTCTCAAGACACAGGCAGCGGGCGCCTCACGTGAGGTTGTTAGTACGGTGTATGGTGCAATGAACCCATCATCTTCCCACACCTTCATTGCCATAAGGCCTCTCGGTACAGAGGGAAGCAGGTTCAAATGAGCTAATACTGATAGAGCAAGTTGGCAACACAGAAAAATATTATACTCCCTTATATCTAATAATAGTTTCTGAAAAGCACTCTGCAGCTTTTGGGATGAGAATGAAGAGAGGGAATAAACTAATGAAAAGCAATGCCTTTTCATGACTAGAAAAAGGCCATGAGAACTTGAGACACTGAATGGCGGAAAACAATTGTTTTGCACTTTACTGGGTTTAAGGTGAGGGTTAGGATTAGTGTCAGGGTTTAGAGAGTTCAGTACCCTACAGGTCCAGGAAATCTAGGGCAAGAACCTGGTGCTGCAGGCTGGAACCCACAAGCTCCAGAAACAGCCTCCTTTCATAGGCCTCCAGCAAGGTATCAGCGCAATCTTTAACAGCACAGCGCGTGGGATGAACTAGAACAAAACTTTTGCATTTATGTTGTCACTCTGTATTTTGCTTTCCAAACACCTTGCCATTTCACAGGAGCTTGTGAACTTCTCCCTCTTTGGCAATATATTATTGTGAAGTATTACTATTGTAAAAAAAAAAAAATGAAACCTTTTTCAAGATAGTAAAGCCCACACAAAGAATCACCTTGCCATGCCTATTCCAGCACCAGTGTTCTTGGACCTGTAGGCTCTTTGAATCTCTTAAACCTAACCCTAAGTATAACCCTAACCCCAGTCCTACCCCAAACCCAAAGCCAGCATCATGGCTGGTTCAGATCAGAAAGATGCAGGAGCAGCAACGTTGATGCCCTGCCAGGATCACCTTGGCATGCCTATTCCTGCCCCAGTGTTCCTGAACCTGTAGGATATTTAACTCTCTCAATCCTAACCCTAAGGCTGACCCTCACCATAATACTAGCCCTACCCCAAACCCAATACCATGGCTGGTCCAGATCAGAAAGCTGTAGCAGCAGCTGTGTTGGGGCCTTGCCATGATCGCCTTGGCATGCCTTCCCACCCCACCAGGAGTGAAATTTGTGCTGCAGGCACCGGGTGCCTTGGAAATGTCACTTCTTCGTGTATAAGAAGTGTGTGTAAAAAAGCCTGCTAAGCTTTGAAGAGAAGCAGCAGGCAAAGCTGTTACAATGCATGCTTAATTCACAGCAGTGATTGCACTACACCACCACAAACTAAGGGAAGCCAGCAGGAGAGGAAACCCCTATACACAGACATTTCCAGAAATGTTTTGAACAATTTGGTTCTATATATTGCTTTGGACAATGCAGAAATGTTTAGTTTTAATTACCATCAGGGCTCTGAGAGCACAGATGGATGCCTGTTAATTAAAGCTAGCAGAGTTCTGTGTGAATTCAAAGAATAAAACAAATAAATAAATATTAGCCCCACAAGAACATTCAAAGTAAAAAATGGTAATGAGTTTTGAAAGCAAGGAAGGAAATTTTTGTCAGTGGAAAACAGCCAGCAAAGATAATAGACCCCTGCCAGCAGACAACTATCACTAACAACTCTGTCTTATCAGGAAGCAACTTGTCAGCCAAGTCTGCAGATTAGAGCGACAGCCAAAAGCCAGGCAGATATAGTATAGACTAATTCATAGGTATAGACTAGTTTAGTCAGGTGTTGTCCAGAATCCAGTGGCAACAGAAGTAGTAATGCAAGTTACCTCTTCTGAGGCAGGAACCGGAAATAAATTTTTAAAAATCTAGTCAACATGCATGAAACCAGAATAAGCAACTAAAGATTACCAAGAAAAATCATTGCTATGTTTTCAGTAAAAAGGCATGAAATGGGAAAGCAAGGACAATGGAACACGGACAGTCAGATCAGTCCCCACTGCCAACAGTCTCTGCTAAATTTCAACAACTGAGATATCTATATCCTTTTATAGTTAATTTAGGACTCCAGAAGTGACAGGTTCATAGCCCCAAACACTTAAGTGTTTCAAAAATATGAAACAGAGAATATTAAAGTGGGACAACTTTCACAGACGCTGCCGCATGATTTCTTTTTGACACTGAAAACAAGGATATCAGTTCCAAGGACGGATTCTTGCTAGAGTCAGTATCTGCAGTCATCAGCACATCTCCTGCAAGAGGTCAGCAAATAGCCTGAGCCTGTAGTTACTTTTAATAAACACAAGCCTAAGATGAACCAAAATCATCACAATATCACACCTCAAACTTGGTAACAGAGT
Organism: Eulacestoma nigropectus; assembly: GCA_013397775.1. NCBI lineage: Eukaryota > Metazoa > Chordata > Aves > Passeriformes > Eulacestoma > Eulacestoma nigropectus. Next base: position 1,863,464 of record VZTE01005521.1, on the reverse strand, counting down.
CAAGATGTCACTCCACAAACTGCTCTGGGATACAATGTGTTGGCAGAGTCCCACGGCAGCCCCTCAGTTTTGTGTCTTTCGATAGATTTAGCAAGGAAGGATCATGCTGTTCACAGTACACCCCAAGGCAAAACCCTCCCTTCAACACTGTCTTTTTCTGAGCACAGGTGTGACAACTGCAACTAAGCTGTGTTAGAGGATCTGCTTCTGAAGAGAAATAAGCCAAGGAAGACAAACTTAATATACAGAAATAGATGCAAGAATGAAGCAAGCTTCCATAAAAAGCCAACAGCAACAGACCAGTCTTGACAGGGAGCATTAATCACTTCCTTAAAATACAAAAGTGGCAATACATTGTATGGTAAAGACAAATGATTTTCTAGATGAGCATTCCTAGTTACATGCAGCACAAGAAAAACAAGTAGAGTCACAAATAATATGGGTGATAAGATACATTAGTTATAAAATTGAACTGTATGTTTATGTAATAAACAATGTATCTTTGTATTATTTATAATATAAATAAATGTATAAATAATATTCATTAATTAGTCTACAGGTTCTATCAAACTATTTAACAGTAAGGAAATGCCTTATCCTCTTCTAAAACATTTGTATGGTTTTCTTCTCTACAAGAAACCAGCTATGGTAGTACTGAGATGTAATATCACGTCCTCAGAAGCATTAAAAAACCCCAAAATATCAACTGTAGCATCTTGAAATCTTACCCCAGAACAACTATGCAAAACTAAGCTCAAGTATGGCTATTTTAAGTACAGAAACTCTTGAGGTACAGAAACAAGGCTGAGTAATCACATATAGAAAGTACCCATAAGAAAAAAAAAAGCATTGATACACAATGCAGTAATTTATTCCAGTAACTCAAACATTAGAGAAACTTTCAAGACCAGCATTGCTCCTGCTGATATTACCCACAAACATCCTCTTCAGCTTGTGTTAAAACTTGTCTACTGGAGAAAGCAAGGAAGATATCAGTAAAAGAAAGCATGAGACATTGCAGATGGGAAAATTAATTTTAAAGAGAAACTCAAGGAAAAGACGGCAAGGTTTATATTGAGAAATGCAGTCAGACCCCTCCAGTCCTGGCAAGAGTACAAACACATGACTGCAGCCTTCTCTTTAGGCTAATGGGCTCTGCCGAGAAGCAGGGCATGTTTGCAGAGGCGGAGCACGGTGCTAATGCAGCCCTGCTGTCTCTGGGACCCACCTCGTTAAGCACTGCCCTGTGTAGGCACATGATAAATGCTTCTGGACAAGAGCCATTACTGCTCTCACACGTGCCTCCGAACAGAGCTGAACTTTTGCATTTTACATAGAACTTTTGAAATGCGAACATAGCAAAGCAGCCAAATAACTCACAAAAAGTCAAAAGCCAGGAAGACTGAAAACCTACTAATTTCTCCAGCATTAAAGCACAATTTAAGAAATTTCCATACCCAGCATTTGTAGATTTTTTTCTCATCAGTTCTCAATAATGTACATACTGCTGTTACACTGTAAAGATTACTACCTCCACACATTATTTGCCAAATATTAATTAGTCTGTCTTTTAAATGTGGTTCTTACAGAAATTATTTGGAACTGCTTCGTCCTGTGACACTGCAGAGCTGTACAAGTCATCGGTTTCAGCTGCATCTTTGTCAAGCTATTTTGATTGTGCCCACAAATCTCAGGACTACACGCTCCAAATGAAGGATTGGCACCTTCTTGGTTCTCACTTTCGACTCAATCTGAAGCCCTGTTGAGGATGACTTCCAAGTTTCAACCATTAACACAGACAAAACCTTCTTTTAGCCTGCCTTGTCCTTCTCCCCATGACCTGTTAACCACTAAGAAGTGACAGAGCCTGACAAACTCAGAGCAATGTTACCTATGCTAGGACAAGAACACCTTCAGGAAGTACAATCTGGAAGATGTGGCTGCTTCACTCCTGGGGGAATAATTACATTTTACCGAGTGCCTAACACAGTCCCTGAGGCAGGAGTTAATGACCACTTCAATCTGCATGCTCTAATTAGGAGGTTATAAAGCCAAGGTCTTTCTTACCCACCCTTTTCTGAGCCTCATCCCAGCAGTAAGAGCTAGATCTGAGATACAGAAGGCCATGACCCTACCCCTCCAAAGCCCACCTGCACTGATGGCTAGGAATATCTACAGCCAAGAAAGAATCAACCTACATCTTCTCCATGGGCACTCCAACAGCTTGGCCATCTCACGAAATATAGCCTGGAAAAACTGCTCAGCTTCCCTGGGAGTAGAAACTGCATCTCCACAACGCACACGCCTGGTGTGGCTCCCAGGAAAGGAAGGTAGGCAAGGCACCCTACCATTTCCAGAGGTTAGCAGTGCACCTCCCTGTTCAGTCTGCTGCAGCACCACGTGTCTTGCCCTTCATGCCCGCACTGGAGAAGTTACCTCCTGTCACATATAACCCGCATACTGCACAGCCCCACTTCAGGGCCAGCCGTCCTCATCTTCAGTTCTACACCACCTACACCACCCTCCTGGTGCCAGGGACCCAAACACAGCACTGTAGCAGCCCACATTTGAACGTGCACCACCCTAACATGTTGTTTTACAGCACAGAGTTTCAAGATCAAGCTTGCTTGACAGGTTGCCAGCCCTGCCTCTGTGTCCCAGGCACTCAGCCCCTTCCTCCCTCCACCGACACCTCTGAGGTGCACAGGCCTGCCAGCCACGTGACCAGTGCTCACAAGATTGGTGACATAATCTGGGTTCAAAGCAGATTATTTTTAACTCAGCCCCCCACTCACTGATCTAATTTATAGCATAATCTTACAACAGTTGTACCAACACAGTTCGTGGGGCAGGGAGCCACAGCCAGGCACAAGCAGAGAGGAAGAACAGCTGGAGTTACAGAAAACAAGGTTACTGCAGAGGCCAAGAACTGTGGCTTCAGAGGTGGCCAACTGCCACATCCTGTCCTTTTTCTCCCCAAGATACAGGACACTTTCTTCTAATTAACCAGCGACTGGAAATTAAATTTACATATCTCTGCTTGTTTCGACTGAGTTCTTTTGCAAGTCAGCAATTCTCTTGAGTTAAAGTAACCCACTAATTCAAAACAGAGACTCCTCAAGGTCCAGAAACTGCTTCTAAGGACTCTGAAGGAAGAAACTAAGGTCATGCGTTTTTAGGTTTAGTCAACAGCAATAAATTTACTGGTCAGAGGTCCATATTTCCACAAAAATGTGGTTTAGGATCTACAAACAGAAAGGGTTTAAACCCACTGTTTCTAAGTAAAAATACCCAAGATCTGTGCTAGCAATAAGCTGAGTTGCAGATTTCCCTTATCTGCTGACATCTCTAACTTTCTAATGTCAATCTCTCTACTGCTTAAATGTTTGAACAGTTTTTCTTCTTTACTGTTAACTCCATAGTTTCATTTTCTTCACACAACTCTTAACCTTTTTTGCTGATTCAGGGCTGCAGAGCGCAGTGTCCATGCAGCTCACAAACTGGATGGACATAAATACTGGGGATCACATCAGAGCTCCTGGCATCACTTGTGATTTAGCCATTTGATACATTTGGCCAATCAAGCTAAAAGCAATGATTCAAAGAATCTGAGCTCCCCTGCACAACATTTTCACAGAAGAGCAGTTTGGATTCTGGCCATTCATCACTCTAAACCAAGCAGGAGACGTGAATCTCCCTGCTAGTTAGAGACATTAATCAGGTTACCCAACAGTCCCACACTTAATAGCATCTTCCCATACTCCTTTAACACAGCAGCATCACACCAAGGAACACAGCAGCTCGAACTGCCTACTTGACTTAGCCCCCCACTCCTAAATGAGCCACAACAAAAGCTGATGGCAAATTTAGCTGCTCACACCTCAGCTTGGTTCTCCTCCATACCTGCAGTCCAGGTTCATGGCTATACCAAGCACTTCTCCATGCACACATTTTGAGAAGGAAAAAAGACTACAGCCGCTTCATATTGTCAGAGCAGTGTTTGGGATCACATTAAGTGAGGCTAAATTCAGATCAACGTCTTAAATAGCTCATCCCTAACTTATGAGGCAATCCCTCTGCACAGCACATGAGCCAGGAGCACAGGTAGCTCTGCTGCTCTGCAGCTCTCAGGCAGCCCCTTGCCAAGGACAAGGGAAGCCAGAAGGCAGCACATCTGGCAGAGCTTTCCCAGGAAAGGAAATGCTGCTTCAGTGAAAGAAAGGCTCAAAATTGGTAGATAAGAGGCCAGAGGATGGATAGCACCCAACCCTACTGTGGATCAACCAAAGTAAGATGTTGCAAGCTAGTACTCAATACTCAGAATTGCAGCCAAAATTTCTAATCTAGTGCTAATGATTTGAAAAAGCACAGATGTCCATTGCTGTGTACCAGCCTGAGGACACTGTTTGCACAAACAAAAGTTTAATCTCAAAAAATAAATATGGGCAAAGGGAAATATTCCTGTTTACCAATTAAAAGATCATTTACATAACTACCATCTGCAGTCACTCCCCCCAATTAAAATGGATGAAGAGACCCTTTCCCTCTGTGCACAGTGGATGTGCCTTTAGTAGCTGCTGCCTTTATCTTGTTTTGAGTCAGATACGAATGATCTTTACTTAGCGCTCTAAATCAGCCCTGAATATAGCCTTTGATAGGACTGTTTTTCCCAATTATATCCATTACTGTTAGTCATCTGTTTCTTTCACTTACTCTGGATCTTGTCATGTGCTCTTAACATAAATGGAGTTTTGCCATTGATTTCAGCAACAATAAAGTAGGAAAAAGCATTAGTCACAACACAGCATGGTCTGACAACACCAAATCAGAAGGCCCAACACAAATGCTCCTTGTATCCAATTTATTTCTCATTACAGTGATGGATCCAGAAGCTCAAGCCCTTCCTCCTCCCCTCCTTCCAAGTAGCTCTGTGCAATGAGAAACTAAAACCTGCGTAAGGTCCATCACAAAAGTGCCAAAGGATTGTTCTGGGGGATATTGCAGATGAGGCATTCCCCATAAGAAAGCCGTGAGACCCACCTCTCCAATGCACCAGTGTCAGGCACTGTGAAAGCTTTCTGCCCTAGCTCTACACCCATTTGCATTTCCAGCCTCAAAAAGTAAATTCTAACTTTGAGATTTTCAAATGCCTAAAGTCAGAAAGTTCATATTTGCTGAGTTCAGACCTCTTTTTTGAAATTATAGCCAAAAGAGAGACTTGGCAAGGTAGACATAGATTAAACAGTATTTAATAAGCTACTGCTATATAATGCATAAGTTCATACATTGCAGAATACTTTTGTTGGATTAACTGTTGTAAAAGGCATTGCCAAAAGTCAAGCCAGCTATGTAGTTACTACTCTAACTTCTAGAGTAAAATTCAGCAGCACAAGTCCTATGCAAATATCTAGGTATATATTGTTCTGTTCCAATTAAAATGGAGATGACTACATAATTTCAGTAACTAACCATACTTAAAATTTCTGGAGACATGAGTTCAACCTAGAAATTCTTTTCCTCCTGCAGATTTAAGAGTATGTCAGCATAAAAGACTTAACTATATATCTGCTCTGAACAGATACCAAGCATTTCATGGGCCTGTTTGAAAGAAGTCACATTGAGACAGTAGTTGACAGAGTATCCAGTCCATTGTAAGTCAAATATCAATTAAATCTTTTTCTGAAGATTAAGTTTCATATTTGGTACATCAGCAGATGTTTATTCAGATACTGGTGTTGAAAAAACAGTTTCCTAGTTAAGGCAATTATTGATAAGTTCTGCAAAAATAACTGGTGTTGCCGCACTGAATTACCTTGGTGGTTTCAGATATTCTTGGAATGAAAGGTATTTTAATCACTGTTATTCACATTGCTTTTCAGGTACAAATACACATGTCATGAATAAGAGTAACAATATTTGCAAAATATGCATAGACTCTCATTCAGCAATGCCAAGAAGAGTACAAAGAAGCCCTATTTCATTGGGTTTTAAAAATAAAGTTCAAGTGACTTCACACAAAAATACTGTGGTACAAAAAAGCAGCAGAATCAATCTCAAAGCAGATACATCGAATAAAGATTAAATCTAGGGACAAAATCGGATTATTTGAAATACTGCTATACCAAATACTAGATTTAGAAAATAAAAACATACAAAATTTAAGGTGTCCCTGCCCACAGCAGGGGGATTGGAACTAGATGATCTCTAAGGTCCCTTCCAACCCAAACTATTCTATGATAATTATATATTGAACTTAACATCGCTTCTCATGTTTTTCAGTGTGCAAAAGAATTGTGATGTTCGGTATGTGTGTTAAAAACTATCTAAAAGATGCATTCCAATTTGATCTGTAGCCCAGTTCTGAAGCACACGTAAGATTTACTATAGTGCACATTGACTAGATTACTGATGTGGTTTAATTCATGTTATTTATAAGTGGGAGAGCTTGACGGTATGTAGAAAACAAATTACACAAGTTTATTACACCCTCCCTCTCACTTACACCAACGAGTGATTGTAATGAGAGTTATAATCAGGCAAGATTTACAGAGATGGACACACAACCGCGCTGCTGGTTCAGCATCCAGAAGCACAGCACACGCCCCACACGTGGATGAGGGCACATTGTGTACAGACACGGTTGTTTGCAAAGCACTGGCACAACAGCACAGAGGCCTCCCTCTCTCGAGGCCCATCTGCATATTTGACTGAGTCACTTGTTTGGGCCCCATCACTGAGCACCTTCAGCAGGGCAGCGCCGCACAGACAAAGCGCAAAGCACGGGACCAAGCAGATGGCTGCTGATTCCTGGAAGATAACATGTTCCTGCAGCTGGCACCCAACGTGCATTAAAGATCACTTGATTTCACAGAATTTTGGTCTCGCATTGTTCATTAGGCTGCCATAGATGTTTAGTACCTCACAGTTAGCTAGAAACAGCTTTATTCCACAGTCATGTTCCGTAATCTCACTTTCCCTTTCCCTTATTCTCTTCTCAAACAATCCAAACAACCTTAGCTATATGTAACACTGGACCTGGGGAGGTCCAGAGCTAGCACATGGCTACTTTGAACCATGCAGATTCAAATCAATTGGAAGAAGTACTACCTTTTTTGGAAAGCATTCTTGCCAGAAATCCAGAAGAATCCCTAAGAATCTGGTAATTATAAGAATCTGAAAATTATCCTCAGAATCCATAAGTTAGTCCTCCTCTAAGAAGGGAAATGATTAGGCAATATTTCAACTCGATTATCCATGGGACAATTCTTGATTTAAAGATTTGCACATGAGCAGAATCAAGTTACATGACTTCTAAAAGGAGAGGAAACCACATAAGATACATTAATATAGCCTATTGATAGGTATCTATACTCTTAAGCATTCGTTATTCTAAAGTTGTAACTTCAAGAACCTTGTATAGAAAAACTTTGGGATAGTATCTCTGAAATAGATTCCAGAGAGCAGAGGTTTTTCTATGGAAATTGGCTAATCCCAAGAGCTTTTTAAATTAGTTTTTAATTCATGTATTTTTCAAATGCACTCCAGTAACACATTTGATCCTCACTTTTGTACTAAAACAAGGTACCACATCTTAGGTTCACAGCCAGCGCATTGGGAGTTTTCTAGAAAATAAGAGTAATGCTTTTCAGAGAAAAATTTCCATCCAGCTAGTCTTGGATTTGGCAAGGTTATGAATCTGATGAGTTTCATTTAGAAATATTCATCCTTCACTGAACTAAGAAGGCCATTCATTTCTCAGCCCCATCACATAACCAGCTGATTTTGTTACATTACCTACTGAACATTTCTGCTTCCCATCAGAAGATCTAAACTTGTCATTGAAATAGAGGTACTCAGTAAAAATCAGACACATTGTCTAACGAGTCAGTGCACGGCCCATTTCAGCTGATGCCCTGCCTATCATTTCACACACTGACATGCAAGGCATTTTGTGCTGAATATATTTAAGAATATAATACACAATCAAATCTGAATCCTGATTCGTGGCAATAATTGGAGCATCCTTTTTAGCCATTTCATTCAATCACTCTGCATATTAAAGACTCTTTTCAAGATTTTAACAGTGAAAAAACCCAGGGTGAAGAGTCACAGCCCCTCAGGGCAGCACTTCAGAAAGCATATTCCAATACCCAAAGTCAACCCTCTCTGTTCACATGTCAAAAATCAGGCATGTGCAACTCAAGAGGGGTATGGAGGGAACAAGGACTGGGCTGCATCTGCCCTGTCTGAAGTTGACTTCCTGGTTTTCCTTCAGGGACTCCAGGAGGAGTATTTCCTCTGTTGTCTGAACAGATTTTTCTATCACCAGAGCCAGGGCTAGTACTGAGGTGTCTGCCAAGGCCATCACTTAACTGGCTGAGGCTGCAATCCATTACTGAAACAAATATTGCAAGTGAACTTGATAGATCAGCTGTTTAGCTTGTTGCTTCCACTTCCCAAGCAGCTGCAGCTCTTCCCAAATTCACTGTATTGATTTTCTGACAACAAATGTCACTACAGTGAAATCATGATGAAACAGCAGATAAGAAAGCAAGAGTGCCAGATCAGCAATACCAATTCCCACAATGCCTTAGAAATAATAGGAGTCTTCAGAAAGCCAACTGCTTTTATAAAAAAGAAAAATAAAATATTTTTGGAAATACAGGGCAAAATCCTGCTCTCCCTTTATGTGAAAAACCCTAGTTTCAGTGTATGAGGTCATACTAAATTCCTGCTAGGACCAGAAGTGTTCCTGTGACCCTAAAAGCTCCATATCAGGAAATTTGTAAATACTACCCTTGCTCCTGGGCACAGATTGCTGTAAAACTCTATGTGAGAACAACTGTGAAACAATTGCCTGCCAGAGATGTTGCTAGGATGTGGCAGAGTTCCAGACTGGTGCAAGTGCTGGGGCACGTACTGCTCTGTACTTGGCTGCAGAGCCAAGCGTGCAACTTACAGGGGCATCTAGGGCAAGATGAAATGTCAGTGACTGAAGCAAGCCAAACCCCAGAAACAAGGCAAGGCTAAAGCAAAATTCAACACACTTGGAAGCAATGATTAGGTATTTCAACTCCATTTTGGGGTGGGGGAGGATACACTTCAAAGACTGCTCAGGCAAACAGAAGGGAAGAAGGGTTGTTACAATGCAATACGCTTTATTAAAACATGATACATCTACACAAAAAGTACATTTACACCTCTTTACCTAGCCTCTCCTGTAAATCCAAACTCTGTCATTCCATACCTCAAATCCCAGTCCTAGTTCTCAGAAATTCATTTAGTCTGCTGCCTGATAAGTTCTTGCCATTAGGTGTAAAAATCAAACTTATCTCCATTCTCATTCTTCAGATACCATGTCTTTAGTGGCCTACCAATGCACCACTTGTTCCTCAAATGCTTTACATTAGCATAGGTTTTTTAATTAAGAATATGTTACATCAATGAACTAAATTTACCCGTGTCTAACCATGTCCTGATCCTCCAGCCACTGAACAACCTCTTGTAGCACTGGCCCTGCCCCTGAATGCGTTCATCACACAGGCCAAGCCTGGATAGTTGGAATGCAAATATATGCGCAATTAGCAACATTGCTGGACCATTTTAAAAACCTTCTGGAAACACAGTTTTAAGTGATTCACTGTATTTTTATGGCTTTTTTCTCACAGACATTGGTTCAGAAATCTTGCTTATTCCCAGGGGATTAGGAGAGAAACCAAGAGCTCTTGGACGCAGGCTCCCTTTCAGGCACAGAGCCCTGCAGGCTGCTCATGGTTGTTTTAAGTCCTAATTGGCCCAGTCTGGGTTTGTCAGAAACCCCTAGAACTGTCCAGGAGCAACACGACCTGTTCTACCCATCCTGACCACAACCTCTCTCTGCAGAGAAGCTTCACTTAGAAAGAAATGTCACACACGGGCTCTGAGCTGCCTCTCCCAGGCCACACTGCCACTAGAAGAGTTCAGATTTTAAGGCTAAGTACATGAACAATGAAGGGAAATAGATCCGATCTGTGAGGTATCCAGTGGCCTGAAAAAAGAGTTCTGTACATACATAATGATGCCAGTGTGCTGCATTTTTGTCACTACTACAGTCCAATAAATGCTAGAGATACATTGCTTTCGCTGAAGTACCAGAAAGCCAAGTTAGAAACAGTAATAGTTTTGTATGATGACGTATTTACCATTTGTGTTAGAATAACCATATGTCAAACAAACTTTTTAGACAATAACATGGTCTGTTGTGCCAAACATTATCATCTTCTCACTGCCCCACTTGTTCATCAATTCCCAGAGTACCTAGCACAGCCTTGTACCAAAGGATGCTAATACATCCTCTAATAGCCCGTGTGGGTACAGGAAGCTCATTCACCATCTGGATATCATGGGATACCCCCTCTTCTCCCTCCAAGCCCACCCATTTAACATGGAAACAGAATGCCCATCACCAGCAGCCTGCAAAGTGAGCCCTTTATACATAAAGCAGAGAAGAAATAAGAAGAGTGGGCATCTTGATTTAGCTTCAGTAACCCAATGCAGAAGAACTGCTAGGAACACTTGAGATAACTGTCTTAATTATAGAACAAAAGTACTAACTAAATAGTTATGAGGGATTTTTTTACAACACAAACTATTTTAAATGCATCATCCGCCTGTGCATTTAGCTACCCTTTCTCTAAAATTATGTTTAGATTTTTCATTTCTTCCATTTCACCTTCCCAGAGGGATAAATTCAGCAGCTACCCAAAAGGCTGTTACATGTTGCCCGTATACCTAGGGCAAGAAAATCCGAGGCTTACGTGTAAGAATAATTTATGTCTATTGCTTTAACCAGGAGTTATGGCGTATAGGGACGCACATTCATGGTGCTCAGAGCAGTCAAAAGCACTTCAGCTGTAAGCCCACACGCATGTATTTTCTCAGCATCTCCTGTACAGACACTGATAAGTGAAAACGAGGAGCCATTACGAGATCCTGTACCAAGATCTGAAGCCTGCAGTGAGGAAAAGTCCATTGATTTCTTGATATGATTTAAGGAATCTGTCTAAGTAAAGTTTACAGGCTGTGCCACAGTCAAAGCCGGCAATTGTGAAATGTTAAACTTCAAAATAATTCTTCATTCAGATAGAAGTGACAAAGATAAATGGCTGGCTACCACTCAGAGCAAAGCGCTTACCCAAATTATTCACTATGAAAGGACTAATTAAGCAACAGGGGGCCTGATCACCTCTCTGAATGAGACAGGAGCGACACAAAAGCTCACCTGTGCAGGAGGGATGAGGGGTCAGGACAGCCACGCCCATTTCAGAAAGAAGACAAAGAGAAACAGACACATTCTGTAATTCATCTGTGACTGCAGGCATGGGATGGGACCAGTAGATACACTAAAGGACTCCACACCGAAACCCCACAAGACATAAAAACGGCAAGGAAATGCATATAGATTTTTCTGTCAGTACATGTGTGCAAGGTCAACTCTGAAGCCTCTCCTTACATGTAGGAGATTTGCCTGAGCCTTGCGTGTCCTTGGAGAGGTGGACATAGGCAGGCGTGCGCAGGCATCCAGAGCCCAGCAGGAGATGGTGGCAGTGGGGATCAGCAGCCCCGTGCAGCCCACAGGGGTGTGCCAGCGTGCCACAGCACAGACAGGAGCCAGATGCCCTTACAGCAGCAGAGCACCCCCAGAGCCTGAACCCAACAGCCCAAACAACAAATTCACTTATAACACCTCCCCAGACGAGTTTGCTTCAAGCTTCAGCCTCTCTCGCTCCCAGCCCAAAACAACCCTCTCAGAGCCCTGGTGTCACCAACAACAGGCTGCTGGTGCTCATCTCCAGCCCAGCTCAGCAGACGGCGCTCCCGAATCTGCTGCACCCTCACAGCCAAGGCTCGCCGAAGGGGTGGCCCAGTGCCACAGCCGCCCACCCTCACAGGCAGCCCCCCGCCATGGCTCACCTCCAGCAGTCCCGAGGCTCCTGCACGGTGCACAGCCACCTGCATCGCTCTTGAGCCTTATTCCTTGCTGCAGCGCACTCGAGAGCCTCCTCAGGCCCAGCTGGTGCTCTTCCATGTGTTTCATCAACTCTTTACACTGAAACGTGCCTGAGCACGGCAGCCCCACCACCTCTCCCTGTTGGATAATACACCAATTTTCCTGCAGTTTCGGTGACATCCCCGCAGGTCAGGGCACAGCAAGGGCTCGGTACTGGAAAGGGCTTTAGCTGGGGCACCTTCCAGCAGGCTCACAGCAGTCCTAGGAGACCACAGGCACAGAGCTTGCAGCAGCCTTTCCCATCAAAGATACTTCTGGCAAAGCCACACCACCGCCAGGAGCAGCTCCCCTCCTGCATTTATCCTCCCTGGAGCCCACACTCCCCCAGAAGAGCTCCTTCAGCGCTGCCCCTCCCCAGCCAGCTGCCCCTGTGAGGCTGATGGCACATGGCAGCCCCCTGGCCCGGCAGGGCACAGGCAGAAACAACAAGCAACAGAGCAGACCTCAGCTTCCATCTCGTTTTGCCAAGGAGCTGTTACCTGTCTGTGAGAGGAGAGGGTGGAACAACACGACCCCCTAACGACTTTCAGGTGTCCCTTTTCTATATCAGGTTCATTAACATTCCTCATTAACCCCTGTGGGGCACCGCCTCCCAAAAGGCAGCGGGTGCCTCTCTGGTGTGGCATCAGATACAACATTCCTTATTTAAAGCAAAATAAAAGGAGGGGGAGCTCATGTGTGTAAGTTGTGTCCTGGGATGAGGGTCCCTGGGTTAAAATAACACAGCAGGTATTCTCCGGGCAGTAGCCACAACAGTGCACTTTCATTCTGTATATTTTTACCTCTGCTCAGCATGGAAGAACATGTAATTGGGGACCAGATGTTAAATGCTTACAAAATCAAAGTGGTCAGCACGGGCTGCTGTGTGCTTATTCCTGTAGAGGAGCAGAGAAGCACAAAGCACTGTTTTCCACCACTTACTCTTTACCACGGTACCTCTTTGAACCAGGTATCCTTTACCATTGACAGCTCTGGCAGTTTGTGGTGGAGCTGCAGCCAGTGAAGCAGGTGAAAAGCACATGACCCCAAAGGAGGTCAGCAGGCTTCACCCCCGAGCTCTGCTCTGGCAGTCAGACCTTTCTCACTGCTTCACGAGCTGAAAGACCCCCGACGTCTCCAACCACCCCCGTACGGCATTGGCGGGGTCTGATGTAGCCATCACATCAGAGAACCATTTAGGTTCTAAAGACCTTTATGATACCAAGTCCAACCATTATCCCAGCATTAAGCCATGTCCCTAAGCACCACATCCACATGATTTTTCAATACCTCCGGAGTTGGGGACTTGACCACTTCCCTGAGCAGCCTGTTCCACTGCTTGACAAGCCTTTCAAAGTGATGAATTTTTTCCAAATATCCAATCTAAACCTTCACTGATGCAACTTGAGTCCATATCCTCATTTCCTGTCACTTGTTACTTGGGAAAAGAGAGGTCAAGCAGATACAAGGGTGTTCTGAAGAACAAAACAGGTCACCACTTGACCAACTAAGTTAGTACATATAAAAACACCGCCTGACTGTGTGTGCAAGGTGTCTGATTTTAGTAAATTGACCAAATAATTGAGATCTGAAGGGCTGATCCCAGACCAGTAGAGCAAACATACATAGGAACCACTAGTGGCAAATAAGCAAATAATGAAAGCTGCCAGAAGTGGTTCTGGAAGTTACATAAACACTAAATATGTCACTTTTCCATTTTATGTCTCCCTTGATAAACTGTTATGAGACATGCACATGGCTTAAAACAGATAATTGTTGATAACCCTGACTGGTGGGAGAAGAAACCATCTGGCAGATGGAAAACAAGAAGGTGCCAAGAATTTAGCAGACGAGAGGGCCTGGAAATTTATGCATAGAGGTCTGCAGAGAGGAATATTTAGACAAAAGTTCAGCAACTCTGTTTCTATCTAGACACAAAACAAACTGGAACATCCAAAGTATCCAAATAATTATGAAAATTATTCCTGTTTGAAATTCATCTTGAAATTGTGAGGAAAATCAGTGAATCTAAAACTGTGAACTTAGAAGTGAGGAATTCTTTCTGCATATCATGATTAATGATAAGTGGTTACAGCACATAGCATCATCACATTTCATCTTCTGTCCTTCAGGTTTCTGTCCTCACTGCTTTTAACATGCAAATGCCTTTATTCATCCTCTCCTGACCTTGCTGCGTGGTATCATTTGTTTCTTTCAATTTTCCTTAACAGTATTTCTTTCTTCCTATAGCAGAGAAAGAGCAACTTCTGATAAGCTCCGCTTTGTATTCCTTTCCTTTCTTCTAAGTGAATTTCTTTTGCCTCTGCTCTCCTCTTTATCCCTCCTGGGTAGAACAAGGGATCTTGCTGGATGCAGTGTTCTAATTGTGAATCCACATTTTTCCACTGGGATCACTACTCATTAGCCCCTTTGCTGCTGACTCCTTGCAACAGCTGAGCTGCAGCCAACACCTCTTGCAGTTAAAGGAAACTGAGGACATGACCCATGTCAGTAGTCACAGGCAAACCACAAAATTAATAAATTTATGTAACATATTTAGTGATTTTGGTTTTGCTGAAGCATCATGGATCACCACAAGGACCACAAAACACTGAGGTTGCTCAGGGAGATTGTGCAGTCTCTGTCCTTGCAGGTTTACAAGACCCACCAAGATAAAACCTGGAGCAACCTAGTCAGACCCTGCTTCGAGCAAGAGGCTGGACCAGAAACCCCCACAGGCCCCCTCCAATACAAATTTATGAGGCCATGATTTCCAGACACACCCTGAAATATAACTCCCGCTGACTCCCGCATAATATTCCCATTCCAATGAAAATGGCACATGAGGATATTCTTGAAAATCCCACTTAAAGCTTACCAGGATCTTCAGATTTTTTTAATATTGTATCTGTAGAGCCCCTTCCAGTTAGCAACTTCAGCTGATGCTGTTACAAAGGTTGCTCAGCAGATCCTTCCTCGCTCAGGCTGCCTCGCTAATAATTTTTCATTTGGGGAGTTCCTGCAACCACATTTTCATCTTCTTTTTCAGCATGAATGTCCTATTCCTATTCAAATCCCATCAGAATAATGACATTATATCCAGACAGAAGTTTGCAGTACCTCATACTAAAAGACCTGCAGGCTGTGCTGGCTACTCACCAATTTTTCTGGGAGGAACAAAGAGATGGTAACCCACCACTCAACCTCAATTCCCCTCCCATCACCCTGTTTATAACAAGCGTATTCCTATCTCAGGCACTGCAGCGGACACCAGAGAGCTCACTCACATCAGTTGGTGTAAATAAGTCTCTCACATACAGAATTTTCTTCTGTGAAGAAATATGCCATATATTTTTACACACATTTTACAGTTTGTGTTTCACTACAGAAGCAGATGATTCTTTAATCCCAGTTCTCCTATTTGCAAGGCCATTAATATTATTAATTTTTTCATCGCTTTCATGGTGTTGACGTGTGAGGAATGCCAGCTCTTCATGGATCAAGAGAAGACAGGACACCTTATATTTTGCACCCATTCTCACTGACTTTGCATTGACCCAGACTCCACACAGTCAATAATGCAGGCCCATTCTTGTGTTCCTTTCCCGATCTCATGACACAGGGAGCCCCGAGCTGCAAATTAAAATAAATACAAGGAAATTTTCCAACTTGCAAATGTAAAAGAGTTTGTGTTGTACCAATTCTATTAATTTTCTTTGCAGAAATGAAAACTTACAAGAAGAATCATGGATATCACAACAGCCAAGAGCTGTTATTTAGACACATAAACAGAACTCATTTGTTGCCAGGGAATCCAAATAAACCAGACAAACCTTATTTTTTACTTTAAATGTGTGCAATACAATGAGTATTGCTGAAATGCTATTCCATGTATTTTTTAATTATAAAACATGCACATTTTTGTAAGATCTTGCTCAGGATCTCTGATACAAAATGCAAACCCTGTGTACTGACTGCCAGGACAACTAGCAGAAAGCACTGAGAGTCGAAGTCAGATACATCAATGGCAAGCAGTCTCACGCTCACTTAGAGCCTCCAAATTAAATCTGCTTACCTTATTCATACACATAATTGCAGCAGAGTAATCTTTATACAACACCCTTAATTGAAATGGCAGTAGAATAAGAACATTTTTGATCCATTTGATGAAGTAACATAACACAGGCAGCATTTGCCCCATGTTCAGTCTGTTCACATAAAGCAGCTGCACACACCTGGACACAGCTGGCATTCAGCACTCCAAAGGGACCCATGCCTGCATTTATGGGATGCACAAAAGCAAAGCTGGAACACCAGCTCTCAGACCACCCCTTGCAGTGTGCAAGGGCTCATGTTAAGGACCTTTCATTTTCAACACACCACTAGCAATTAGAAATGAAGGGGGAAATAATCTCACTACTCTTCTCATGGCATACAGGATGAAAAGCACTTGTTTAAGGATTGCTTATAACCACCCGTACTCCACCTCTAAAGATCCAAGTTCTAATCATAACGGAAATACAATGTTTGTGGGTTTAAATTATGTTCCTCTTTCAGTCACAGTATGAAGTTTAATGCCTGACAAAATTACAAAGTGATTGGAAAAATAAGGGACTTCCTCTTTTTGTTAAGAAAGAATGAAAGATACTTGATCTAACATTTTTTTCATTGTTAGCTCAGGTTAGCAGCACTAACTTGCACTTTTACACATCTTGTGGTTTAGTTGATTCGGTGGAAGACAGAGGGTTTTCCTGTTTTCATGCACTGAATGATGATTGCAATTTACCACACTTGCACTGTGTTCTGGCTTTGTTCACAGCAGAAAGCAACACGTAGTTGCCCATTGGCCTTTCTCTTCCATCAAACCAGTGTGCCAAGTCTTCAGAACCGTCTCCCTTCCCACGCAACTGAGTGCACCCTGTACCTTGTTTATGTTATTGATCCTTCACCAATACAAGCATTAGCTTCAGCTGAAGAAGCACAAAGTAATTATTAAATCAGAAAGCAAATTCAGGACTATTTTCAAGCTTAAAAGTCAAGTTTATTCTGACCACAGCTAGCTGTCCCTCCTCACAAAAGGAAAACTTCTTTTGTAACCATGTCCTTCATCTTTCTGACATCCTATTTTTTCCTGTAATTTTCCACGTTTAAAACTTTTTTCAACTCTGGCTTGTTAAAGTTCCTCTAAGTCTATGTCCTGAATATAAAAAAGGCCTAAAAATGGTCTTTTGACTGCCAGTTGTTTGCATACATATTTAATAGAGCAGCATTAAACACAGGGTTTAGCCCACCAGCATTTCACACAAGCAGGGTCCCATTCACTTCTCCTGAAGCTTTACCTGAACAAACATGCAGTCCTTTATTTTCACAAAACAAACATTGCATGATTTCTTCTGTTCACCAAAGCACACCAGGGTACAACTGTACAGTATGTTGGGTGATTTCTTGCTGCAATGTAGTAGGTGGAGCTCAAATTACGGACCAGATTCAGATGCTGTAACTCTACTGGCAGTGTTTGTATCAGGAAAGTGAAGCAGATGCTTGCAATGCACCACTATTAGAAGAGCAGCGAATGCTCTCTCAGAATGACAGGATGAGCTTTTTAATATAATTAGGAGCCAAAGGACATTTTTGGAAGCCAAGTCAATTGGGCTCATCTGTTTCACGCTCCCAGAGGCAATCAATTCCTGTTCACTTTACTCATCCTGAAAACTTTCCCAAAAAAGGACCAAGGAATTCTGCACACAGAAATGACCCTGCTTCAGCTCCCAAAATCAAAAGAGCTTTCGCTGTAACACGCTGCCATGAAAAAGCCCCATCTAGAGACCCGAGCGAAGCTCCGTGCGGACGCCAGCGGGAGCCGAGGCGGTGGCGGTGCCCCGGCCCGGGGCGCTGGGCTGGCGCTCCCGGGGGCAGCTCCAGAGGCGCTCCCGGCTCCCAGCCGCCCGCCCTGCCCTCAGCAGCGCTGGGGAGCACAGGGCAGTGCGGGGAGCAGCTTCGGAAAGCAGGCAGGCATAAAAAGCAAGCGCCGTGCTCTACAAGCAGGTCAGGTTTTCAGGCGCTGCCCCAGGACACAGCAACGGAAGAAAATAAAAAACCCCACAGGGTACAGCCCAAAGCCAAACATACAAAATCCTCTCAGCACTGCACTGAACATGCACAGTGGTAACACAAAACACCTCATTCCACAACACTAGTACCTTAATCCGTGTTTTAAATACCAAATTAACTATCCCTCCTGTTTTTAGCCCTGCTGTCTGGAATCTGGGAATACATCCTAACGGGCCAATTAAAAGATCTCCCATTGCTAGATTTTATGTTATTTCACTGATGGTGAAAATGAGCTGAGGGAACCAACATGTAATGCAGTCATTCAGCAAGTGTATAGGCAACCTTATGCAATAATCTTTTAACTAGTTTATTAAATGTGTTTCCTTTTCAGAATAAATTCAACATCTAATGCCAAAATTTCATCAAGAACTCAAAAAAGCTTAGTAGCCAGTTATCATCTGTTTAACTTAAGAGTTACAAGAAATAGACATATTATACATCACTAAAATTTTCACACATACACCCACACATACATACACACTTATCGGCATCCTGTTTATATTAATTTATTTTCACAAATCAATTTCCTTTTTCCTAATCATACTCTTCACATTTTCTGAAGGCACAACACCCAAATAGGCAATGTAAAATGTACTTCCTGTAGAAAAATCTGTAGTCTCCTAAGAGAACAGTTTGGCAAAACCACATTTGTTTAAAAACTTAAGTTCCAAAATGAGCCTTCAAAGAGCAGCAGAGAACACCAAGATTAAAAACTACATAGGGCGTCTGCACTTTTCATATGCAACACACCACTTAACCTTTAATAAATCAGGACTTTTTCCAAGAAATTACAAAAGCAAAAGTAGTAAAATCTCTTTTTTTCTTTTTTTTTTAATCATCAAGTTTTAACGATGGGACAGACTCTCGGCAGAGCTCCCAGAAAGAGCCAGACCACCATCTGGCTCCATCACAGAGCAATGACAATTCACAGGCAATGAGTCTCCAACCAGCGCTCTGAAATCAAACGCTGGGCTGGCTCCATAAAAGCTCTGTTACAGCCATGAACACACAGCTTTACATTTCCTCCCTCTTCGTACATAAATATACCCTCGGACATAGACAAAGGGAAAAAATAAATCATTTTATGCATTTCTCTATGCTTCCCTGCTATGCCTGTTACCAATCAATGTCAAGAAATATCTTACATATCTTATGTTTTGTTAGCACTATAGAATATATATAATTTTATTTTTGTTTTCACACATGCTAATGTTTCCAGTATGATAAATGTCTTTTAAAATCCTGCATTTCTTGTCACACCGTAGATCCACTTCTATTTGACAGTGACTCCTGGACATACTTGTCAAGACAAAAATAAATACTGCTGCGATGGCAAACGTTTTAAAATTCTTAGGACACTAATACAGTGGCACTTGAAAGACTTTTTAAATACAACAGAAAAGACAATAGTTAAATAGAAACCTGCTTTGACACAGCCATAAAACCTGCACTACACTTGTGAGATCTGTATTTGTTTCTGCGAGAGCAGCTCCTGATCTTTGAACACGTCAAACGTTGCACTCCAGCCCTCCACCCATAACCTTTAAGAAGTCCGCGCTGTTATTTTAAGCAAGCATCCCCTCCAGCTGTACAGAGGCAACACTGTATTTCCCAAACAATTGAGGTAATTATAAAAATGAATATCATTTATTATTTTCTTTTATTACTATCATGTCTGAACATATGCTTTCATACAAAAGTCTGATTTTCAGCATTATGTTTTCCAAGGGCATCCCCTCCGCACCAAGGAAGAGAAAGATGTGTTAGGAATTGTGCAAGAGTTTTTGTTACCATCTTCAAACCCACAAGAACTTCATGAACACGATTTTGGTACAGAATTAACTGCCTGGCGTTTTAAAGAAGGAGGAAGGGGCTTTACACATATTTTCAGTTCCACTTGATTTTTTTTTTTTTTTAACCGCATCTAACCCAATGCAAGGGGCAGTTAATAAAAAAT
>VZTE01005521.1:1764728-1841109 GCA_013397775.1 Eulacestoma nigropectus | reverse complement strand
AGGCTCCTCACCGAGTACCCCTCGCGCAGCGGAGCGGCGCCGGTAACGGGAGAAACAAAAGAGGGGGAAAAACCCTGAAAGGCCT
The DNA here is from genome assembly GCA_013397775.1 of Eulacestoma nigropectus. Classification (NCBI taxonomy): domain Eukaryota; kingdom Metazoa; phylum Chordata; class Aves; order Passeriformes; genus Eulacestoma; species Eulacestoma nigropectus. Next base: position 1,841,024 of record VZTE01005521.1, on the reverse strand, counting down.
GAGAGGGTTCCGGGCCCAGCCCCGCCGCCCTTAGCTCGGTCTGTGCAGAAACTCGGGAGTTCTCAAAGGCTCTCCGAAAGCATTTTAAAAAAACCCTCACACTGGATCTTCCTGACAGAGCTCAGCACAAATCGATCCGCCCGCACTTCTTCACAATGTCTGTATAACCGGTGTGCGGTCACCGGGCGGCCCCTTCGGTCGGGACTGGCCGGAGCGCGGTGCTGCCCACGGGCAGCCAGCCCGGGCGGCCCCGAGCCCAGCGCGGCCCCGCTCCTGCCCCGGCCCCGCTGCTGCCGCCCGCCCACACCAGCACCGACCGGCGATGGGCCCCGGAACTCCCTGCCCCCGGTGAGAGTCAAAACGGGCAGGGCTTTCTCCTGACTTCGGTGTCCTGGAGCCACAGCGCTGTGGGAAGGGCAGGGTAAGCGGTGGTGCAGCTCCGGGTAGCACCGGTGCTTTCAAGACGACCACATCCCCAAAACGCGCCTGAAAGCGGCACGGAGTGGCGGGTCCCGAGTGGCCAGCGCGCCTGTGGGACACGGGCTGCCCGGTGGGCTGCCGGCAATGCCCACTGACTCTTAGGGAATTTTCTCAGCGGCTTCCCCGGCCCCGACTGAGCTCGGAGCACTCCGGGGCTGCTCACGAGTTACAGAAGCATTTGGCGGCTCTCTCCTGCCCATTGCTTTCTCTACCCAGCAGCTCTCGCATCCGTGCAGCCTCTCACCATGCACAGGATATCCACGGCCCACCTCCCCGGGCAGCTGCGAGCCTGGAGCTGCTGGACGGCTGCACCTGGCTCAGACCAATCCCTCCCCGACAGATGACACTGAGGAGGTTTCGCCGGAACGTTTATTAACAGCGCGGATCTGACACTACAGCAAAACTTTTTACACTCAGAGAGCGGATAAAGCACAAATTCACGCGGTGCGTGTCTTGCCTGGTAGCACACTATTTAATAAAGGCAAGAAAACAGTACAAGAGGGTGAAGGAGCTAAATGTGTAAGCAATCTTCATATCCCTTATCAAAAAAATTTCAATACTTGTCCCACATTTTCTACAGGGATATTAACAGCCAAGCTCCCTTCCTGGCAAAGCTTCTAAGCCTCGAAGGGAAGGGTAAGGTCTGTGGCAGGAGGGCTCCTCTCTTCCCTACTCGCTCCTCCGAACCGTGTCAGGGCAGGGTGGCAGCGGGCTGGGAGCAGGGCGCTCCCCGGGTGTGCGACACCAGTGCCACCCACACGCCGCTGGCCCGGCTGCGACACGGCACCAAACCACACGGGCCAGCTCTGAGCCGTCCCACGAGCTGCCAGGGACGCTGGTGGCAGTGTCAAAATGTCACTGTGATTTTTCACACAGAAGTAATTTGTTAGTAGCAGACTTTAAATAACCACTAAAATATTCAAGAAAAGGTTTCCATTTCATCAAAAGTGAAGGGGAAGGGGGAGCCATTTTTTTACCCCACAGTGCTCCACAGGAAGTCCTTAAAGCCACATTGTGTACAAATTATTTGTATCTAGTTGGCAAAATAAATGTGCAGTTTAAACCTGATGAACGATTAAAACGCTTGACTTGTAACATTTGAAACACAGTAGATAATGAAAAATACTAAACCTCTGGAGCATCTTGTAGCATAAAATTCTTGCAGTTATTTTATTCTTTAGTTCTAATCTGTGAGTTCTTCACATACAACAAGACTTCTGCTTGTATATTTTTATAAAGTCTCACATCAAATATTTATTTGGTTTTCCATGCTCACTACAGATGAAGTGACCATCACCTAGCTAAAGCAGAAATGTTTCTTTTTCATTCTGGAATGGTCTGCAGTAGTATCAATTAGTCTATATATTAGATGATGAATGACAACAGCAGTACTGAGACACTGGAGTTCATAAAGCAGTATCTGCCACCACTATTGTTCTGCAGCACTAACACAATAAAGGACAGAGACTGCAGGGAGCAAAACCAATCCATAGCAGTGAAAAATCATTAAAATACCATGAAGTTCAAATTAGTTCCTTCTTTCCAGTTCACTTGGTTGAAGAGACATGAAATTTTCTGAAAAAACCTACAATGCCAGCTCCAGTTCTTACACCATTTAAAATTCAGCAAGTAACAAATAAAGATAAGCAAACATGAACTGCAGGTATAACATTTGAAATGGTAAAACTAATCAGTAAACCCAAACATTAAAAGCTGTAGTTGGATTCTGCACCTTCTCTGCTGTTACACAGTGGTTACATCTCTCTGAATCAGCGAGTGCACAAGTACTGACAGCAATGCTGCTTTCATCAAACTGCTCCAACTCAGTGAGGAAAACACAGGGCCCAGCAGCTCTTTAATTCGACCTACATGCTGCTAAATAGAATCTTATTTTTCGAAACTGGAGCAATGTAGGTATTTATGCTGTGCAGGTGGATCCAAGTACCCACACAGAACACAACTGCAATCAGTCAGGTTCGGTGCAGCTGCTTTATCTGATCCTCCCAGAAGTTTCAGACCTGATAGTCAAGTTATCACTTTGAATAACCCAATATCAATGAATATTGAATGAGTTTATATGGAAAAGGTTTATACAGCCAACTTTCAATTCATAAGTTTGGAGCTTTGGTTGGTTGGTTTTTTTAAATCATCTCTACATCTGTTGAAAAGTATTAGAAACATATATGGCAAAGAAACACAAAAGAATAAAAAATGGTAAGAGGCGCAGAAAGTGTGTGAAAGAGGAACATTCTGCAGCTGAACAAATACAGCTCTTCACAAATTTATTCAGATACTTCAGCGTACATTTTCCACCCTCTATTTTACTTCATGGCAGTCTGGTTTAGGCTCACTAATTTCAGTATACTAGATCACCCATGTCAAATAATAAAAAGTTTCCTTTCTTCAAAAAGTAAAATTCATCATCAAAAAAGTAAAATTTAAAGCCCCAACACTTATTTATAGGCCAACTTCACTTTTTGACAATTATATGTAGTTTCCTTTGATAGAGCAGAAAAGAATGCGACTTTTGCAGTGCAGGTTGTTACACACTACAAACCTCAGACAGAATTGGGTGGCTGTATTTACCTCAAACTGCAGCCAGCAATGTGTAAAGTGAGGGATAAGTAACTGCAATAAAAAAGCCCCAGTTTAAAATGTGAGGGGGATAAAATCTGTGGATACCGAAATGCTGCTAGCAGATGAATTTTCCAGCTTCTTGCATTAATTCTTTGAGAACCTTTCCTTTCTCATGCAGGATATGAAAACAGTAAGACAGTTTATCCAGACGATAGTCACATCTGGTGTTTTGCTAAGTTCTGTTCATGGTACACTGAGAAATGTTTTTTTGGATGTGATAGAACCTGAACCAATCACCCCAGGAGGAGTGTGAATGCTGTCCAATCACTTTATGGAACTAGACTATATAAAAATGATTGTAAAATTAATAAGTGATTCATTCTTTTGCTGGATTTGTGTGTTGCCACATCTCTCCGTTCCTGGCTCTACAGTGACAAAAATAATATTTTTTTCACTCAATGCTTAAATATTTTATGTTACAGTTTAGTGTTTTATATTTAGTAACGATGTTTATGAATTTTACATGTAATATTTAGGCAGCCCAAATCCTGACGAGCTGAATTTCTTCCCCCCTCAAAGTGATACTGCCCCAGTCGGAATTCTCCAAGATTCTCCCCACAACATCCCTTCATTTACGCAATGGGGCTGAAAAAGCTTTCATCCTTACTGGAACACTTCCCAACTATATATTTTTTCATGCTTTAAGATTTGCATTTCTCATGTTCACAAGGATGCAATGGGCACAAGGAGAAGTTTTTCCTGTTGTCAAATTTCAGCAAGATTTTATCTTTTAAAACAAAGATGGAGATTTATGCTGTTATATACAGAGTGTGAGGTAAGTCCTGGGTGCTGATTAAGTACTCCTGTATCTAGCTTAATCTATTCAGGATAAATAGAGATCCTGAAACAATGCCCAGAAGTGAGATTCTTAAAACAAAAGCACAAGTTATAGACCACAAAATGTGAACAAAATTTATATAAAATTGAGTAGCTTTCAAAATTTGTGAAACCTATTATTTTAAGACTGTATTTTAGTATCCCCACTGGAGATGGATGACAAGAATCTATAGAGTAGCATTTAGAATTGCAGGTGTTTATACTTTGCACCCTTCATTTTAGTATTGTGCATAATGTCTTAGCAGCATATTCAACATGTCATGCAGCACTGGCAGCTGATTTCCCTCCAAACACACTTTTTTCCAGTGATGTCGAATCCTTCAGCAGCCGTTCCATTAAGTGATGGCTGCAGCAATCTGCCTTCTAAAGTATCCATTTTCTCTTGGATGTTCCTTCTGAACTGTGTGTGCAGAAGAAGCTGGCAGGGACCAAAATTAAAGCAGCCACTCATAAACCAGAAATACAAAGCCAAGTGGACAACCTGTCTGTAACAAGCTGTTCCCTTCAACCCCAGTTTCTCTTTTATATTCACTTCCAGTTGCACAGGTGACATTTTCAATAAACTTAATTTCAATAAATATTTATAAATTTTTGTTTGTGCAGCTGAAGGAATTCCAGAACTTTGCAAATGTCCTGGGGACAATGCAGTGTAGATTAGTCTCTATTTGGCTTTTATTAAAATTAGAAAACTTTTTTCAGCTGTTGTGTAACTGGTTCAAATTCTAAAGGAAATTAAGAGATTCTACTTTCGTAACCACGTATCTTTAAAACAATGGGCAATGCACTGTTTCACATCAAAACCTTCCCAAACCTTTAGCAGGTCATACTTAAGAGCCACCTCAGCCCCACACATTCGGGCATCTCTAAACCCCCTCCAACCAAACCTGTGATCCTAACACACTTCACCCCCAGGGCTTGGGGTGCCCAGGAGCCCTTCAGCTGCTCAGAACAGCCCTGTCCCTGGATAACATCCCTGTCCCAGGGGGCTGGATAACATCCCTGTCCCAGGGGCTCTGCCTGGCACCAGTGCCATGCAGGGTCACCCCACACCTCCTGCTGCATGGTCCCAGGGGCCTCACTTGCCTCTCCCCTCCCCGAGGGCAGCATGCAGAAGCCAAGCAGTGCTCCCTTGGATCTAAGCTCTCAGGTGATGGAGCGAAATAGCCAGTTCTCATTTGACTATGGACTGGACAAATTTAAATCCCAGGGAAGAGAGTTGCCAATCCTTGTCTAAAAGTTCAAAGACAGAGCTTTGGACAAAGGAGTGAGAATTCAGTTTCTCACATAAGTAACATAGAACATGAGATAAATGACTGTCTAGGAAGGTTCTTAAAATTAACCCATTGCATCTCTTCAAAACTCACAGAGTAACATAAAGCACTCACTAATTACTCTTGAAAATCCCCAGGATATGAGAAAAAGGGACTCTCTATCTGTAGCATTTTCATATTTCTACTCCATACCACAGTGAACACTTCCTGCAGGCTGGCACGAAAAATGAGGTTTCGCCCGGTGAAACTGCCTAGAAATGAGGCTTTATTACAAACTTACCTTTTTTTTTCTTTTTTTTTCTTTTTTTTTTTTTTTAATTTATCTAGTACAATTACCCTGTGCAAAAACATAGGATGAGAATCTCCAGCCCCTCAGTTCACACAATGGACAGAATTCAATCCCAGTCTCATGTCTAAAAGTTTATAGCCAGTTCTTTTCCAGAATTTGCCCAAGGCAAAAGTCTCCATTCAGTTAATCAGCAAACTGTTCTTTTCTCATAGCACAGGGAAGATAACCTGAAATGCCAGGAAAAAAAATAAATCACCAGCAAACCAAGAGATGTAGATTTCATCAGTATTGCAGTATCAGCTGCAATGCACCTCTATACCATAATAAGTTCAGAAGATTCATCTCTACCCTCCCAAGTTTCTATTTGCAACAGTGCAGTTGGTGTTTGCTCTAGCAGGATCTAGCAGGTGAAAACATCTGGCTAAAGCATTCCTGAAACACCAGAGGTGTGTGTACCTCTTTAGCATGGCTCAAAGAAGATGAAAACTGCTTTCTACACCCAGTGATGGCTTTGGTGATGATTCTGATTTCTGGTAATGATCCTGGAAGCTCAATCCTGGGCATAGGCTGCTCCATCTTCCACAAATCCAAACTGTATGCATCAATTCCACCCTCCTCTTCCCATGCCAGCTAAATTTTAAAACAAGAACAGTTTGTCATACAGAATGAAGAAATTCTGCCTGGTTAAATCTTCCTGTGAAAGATTTCTGAGAGCTTTTCTTATACAGACCTTATGCTTACCCTTTCTCCTTGCTCACCTCTCTACAGGCATAGTTAGCACACATAAGCTCTAGTCTCAGACCTAGGTCCAGCCTCAGGAGGCCAAGAAACAGACTCAGGGAACAGGTTCCACACCTGCTTGCAGACAGCCTCTTAACAAGGTCTTGAAGAGTCAAACTGATGGTCTGCATTTAAGGCAAACAGCTACAGCAAGTTCCCCAGCCCACACAAGAGTAAAAATAGAGCAAGGTCCAGGGATATCAAAACACGCCATGTTTAGGAACTCTAAGAGGAGATTGTCAGTAACTGCAACTTGTAACCTATCCCAAAGGAAATACTCTGGGCTCTAACATCAAGCATTCATATCCCAGGCTTTCCCATCTTGTGGGGGCATCTGAGGTCTCTCTCTTCTTTTTCATCTTTCGCAGATCTTGCAGAACCTAAATTATCTTGGAGGCATTTGCTCCTGTCAGGTTTGAGTGCTGTGTTCGGGTGTCACTGGAGCAAAGGGGAGAAGGAGAGAGGCACAGCCTGTAACAGTTCACGGCTGCTAAGAGATGGCCCCAGCTCTGCACATCCTTCCTGCACCTCATCCCATGGGCCCGCTCACCCTGTGCCCACTCGCCCTTTCCACAAGGAAAGTTGTCAAACAAGGCAGCAGAAAGGACAGAAGAAGAAAACGAGGCACAGGGAGGGCGGGAACAGGACCTGCCCCCAAAGCAGCACCAAGGAGTGACACTGGCCCAGCCACAGCACTCAGCGTCCCACTACAGCTCCACCGGGGCTCCAGGCCCTCCCTGCCGCCCCTGCAAACTGCTGCCAGTGCTAATGAGCACTGCTCGTTAATCAGCTCCCTATCCGAGCTGCAATCCCACGTAGCTTCCTTTGTTCAAGAGAGAATTATACAGACAATTACAGAGCAAGCAGCCCGTGCCTCATTACTGAGTGCGAGGAGCACAGAGGTCACTGTTGACAGAGGCACAGCCGCAGCCATTAGGGTTGGACAACACAGGCAGAACAGCATCGAGCAGCACAGAGCTGGCGAGGCCAAGGAACTGTTCATGCGTTAACAGGCACGAACATTGCTCTCTTCTGGGTTAAAAATAAAACCATTTCTGGATATCAGCAAACTGACAATTTTATTGTTGCCATGTCAATTGGAAAATTTTCTGCATAAAATACAAACCCAAAAGCAAGTAAGACAAAAAAGTCCATGTGAAACTACCATTTCCTCTTTAAATAACCACGAACAGAAAACTTTCCAGCTTATGACAGTTACACTGTACATCATCCCAGCATAAGATCAGACATCAGAAGTGGCAAATGGCACAGGCTCACCCATGAAAGCCAACACTGTACGGACAGCAGCAGGTGGGGGAAAAAAACAGTATGCAATTGTTTAAGACTTCTGTATCCTACAAGGGAAAGAGATTTGGACAAAATTAAATTAGCATTTTAGTTGTGATACAAGAGTGGCTTAAAAATTGAGGAGCAGCAGCTCCAGCAGCAGCAAGAACCACCAAAGTACTGGAATTCTTGCACCAGCACATGCAGCAATGAGAAAAAGAAATTATAAAATACTGCTATGAACTGTTTTAGTAAAATACAAGTTTATGACCTCAGCAGCCTTATTCAGAAAAGTAAACTGATAAGATTTTCAGACTGACAATATCAGGTTTGTAATTTGATAAATCTCATGATACTGAGCAGCTTGATTGATACTGAACAGTGCTTGATTTTAAGAGAAGGTAACTGTCAAATTCTCATCTAGGTGTTGCCTTTTTTTTGGTTTTAAAATCAAAAGCTAAACACTAAGGGGGAAAAAGGGTTTTTACTTTGGTATTTATTTAAGGATTGTTAGGTGCACTACATTCAGGTGGAATGCGCTGCCCTACACACCGAAAATGCAGGCACAATTATAGGCCTGGCAAATTAGCATATCTAGCAAAGATTCATTATAGGCCTGGCAAATTAGCATATCTAGCAAAGATTTCCCAATGAGAGAGGCTCGCCTCGTCCAAGGAACCTTCCCCCTGGATGGGCCTATCTTAGTTTACAGAATGTGTTCTAGAGAGGACCTTGGGGTTTGGCTCTTTCTGACCTCTAACTGTGAAGCTTCCAGGATGTTTGGTTTCCCGGCTGAAGGGAATATTGGGTCTAGCTGTTATCAAACTTAAAGAATTACAAGTATGTGGGCTAAAAGCACTACAAATACATAAAACTATATAAAAGGGGTATATATTAAAAAAGGCAAAAATCATCTTGGCATCATAGGTTATTCCACTGTTGCCATCTTCACCTCTAGAATATTCACCTTAAGTGAATATTCAGGGTAGACCAACAATAGCTAAGAACCCTCCCACCCCAAACTCCTCATGCAGCTGTACGAAAGTGCAGCGAGCTACCTCTCTAAAACCTGCCAAGTTCAGACCGTAGTCCATGTGCAGCGATACAGCAACGCTTCTCATTTTTATTTAGTCAAAGCATTAATTCCACTGAAGCACTGTAACTGCCTGGGGAGGAAAACCCCACAAGCAAGCTGCCTTAAGTGATTAGAGAGAGTCAGAATAGATTTGCCATTTGTGGCTGATCTTGCTTTTCTCATCCCAAGATTCTGGTTTTTAAGGCGTTACATGAACTCTTCACTCTCGTGTCACCGGGACAGATGAACTCACATCAGCGACAGTTGCGATTCTAAATACATGCTTTGGAAAACACTGATTTGTTACCCTTTTTCCTAAGTGGTTGTTGATTCTTACACTTCAAAACCTGCAAAAAGAATGTGGGGGGAGACCACATGCACATGCAGTGTCCAAAAAATAACATGACGTTGACGGTCAGAAACTAACTCTTCCTCAAGCAGTATTACAAAAAATACATGCAGCTGCTGTGCAGGGAAGCCAAAGGAAGTCAGAGTTTAAAAAAGGCAGCTCAAATACAAACACTTCTGTAACACTGGGAAGATTTTAATTGTTGGAAGGAGACTCTATGCACTACGTAGCTTTCTGCACCAGGACAGGGCCCACAGGTCAGCGCCGAGCCTGACCAAGCCTTGTGGAGACACTCCCAGGGCCAGGACTGGCTCAGAGCAGATGCACGTGCAGCTGTGTCCCTTGAAGGCCTTCCCATAAAGATCAGGATGTCCTGGAGTGCAGGGTAGGCTTCACCAAAGCTTATCAGAATGGCACTGTCTAGCACAGATCTGGCAACACACCATGGACATTCCCTTTCCAAGGTCACCCCATTCTGTTTCAGGCTGCTTGGAGGTTCTCAGCCAGGCTAGAACTGGGCTGTACAAGCTACACTCGGTTTCTCTGCTTTGGACAAGCCTGAACACTGAAATATGAACATTTGCCTCTGGTTCCCTAAGGCAGGGCAGGAGACTACAGAGGAGCCCATTACCCACTCATGTCTCCATGCCCTCCTGAAGTGAAGAGCTGGACTTGCGCACCCTGAGGGGTCTCAGAGGATAATGGGCTCCCTCTTCCTCTACAACCACACAAACCATTGGGAGACACAGGACTACACCTCTCCAGGTCAGGACTTTATTTCACAAGGATTTGTCTGAATGCTACTTCCTGAATCTCAGATCGGTTATTTGCATTCAGCACTTCACCCCAAAAGGCTGCAGAAACACAAGATCACACAGTAATGGCAAGGATGACTGTACGCTGTCACTGCAACATGACCTGAAGAAAAATGAATTTCATAAGCAGCCTAATTTTAAGTCTTCAATAATAATTTGCATCTTTTACAAAAGATTTGTTACCAGATGCTGTCCCCTTCCCGCTTTTTGGCTTTGTGGAAAAGCCAAGCTATAAACAAAACTACAAAAGCAGGAGGAAATTACAAGTAACAGGATCAAAAGACACTCTTTTCTACAGAGCAAAAAAACCCAGGCAATCCAGTTAATTATACAGATTCTTAATTGCTCTTAAGAGACTATTGGGTAAGAACAGCTGTTTTAAAGCCCAGGACACGAAGCAAAGAATAAGAGGTATGACAATGGTATTTAGAGAACAGATACTGAAAAAAGCATTGCATAATAGAGCAGTTACAAAGTAAAGCCTAATTGGTGTGCTTCTTTAGCTCTCTTGCTACTTGGCTTAAGCTTTCTATAATCACTGATGAGAATTTTATAAAAGCTGAAATGAAAATTAATTATTGAAAAGTACCTGAAATGCTAAGTGATTTTCTACCCTGAGGGTTTTTAGCTATTAAATGAAATATACAATTGATTCTGCAGAGAAAATACTATAAAATACTCCTGTGGCAAAGCATCTTTAGTCCCACTTAGCCCAGAACATTGACATTTATCACTCCTCCATTTATAAACAGCTACAAGATAAAAGTAATGAAGAAGTTAATTGGATCTGAAGTGGATCATCTTCCCACTGCACAGTTAGGGTTCTCCCTGTCCCCAACTGATTTTAGTACCTACTTTTCTCTCTAGAAAACTTCATCTGGTCTGTGCCAAGTGTGAATATACAGCATTTAAGAAAAAATAAATTGGTTTCTAATAGTTTAGCAACCAAAATCTGTGCTGAATCCTACCCTGAAACACCTTATGTTACAGGGAGAAAGAAAAATACAAAAAATAAACTCTGCATATTTCTAAAACAGATTCTTTATAATGTATTACAAAAAGATAAAAGGTGTATTTTCTCATTATCAATGCATCTATTCAATACTCTAAGAAAGTCATTACAGTATGCATGCATTCCCCATATTTCCAGTGTTCCAGATCACTTCACAGTTCTCATTAGCAAAGAGAATTCTCCACTTAATTCTCACATATGCAACAATTTATATAATCTTATAACAATGTCTCTCATCAGGAAAAAAAGAGAGAAAATATATCTTTTTTTTTTTTTTTGGCAAGACCTTTCAGATTCAGCTTCTGGAAGTGCAGCCACTGAGGCTATTTACATGTCCAACAGAAGATTTTCCCCAGTACATTTACAAACCTCTAACTGTGTGAAACCTATGGATACAGCAATGGAACAGGAGTGTAACAGCAGGCCATCATCCAGCACTCTGTGCCTGCAGTTAAGCACAGCTTTTGCTTTCACAAACAGCTCACAAGAGGCCAGATCCCTTTTGATTTTATATTTTTATTACAATCTCCCCACACCTCCACGTATAAACACTGGACCCTCCCCGTTTCTCATCCCTCCCCCTCTCCCACCCACAGAAAGGTTGCATGGTAAGGTGATGCAATTTAAAGCCACATCAATGCCTAACACAGAACAGGTTTGGAGAAGGGAAAGCCTAACATGAAAAAAAGAAGTTAAACAGCCTCTTGAATCAAAAATATTAATAAATATGTAACAAAATTTAATTTTTCCCATCTTGAAGAAATTTCACAACAGAGGAATAAATTCAATAAAATAATGTAAAAGCTCTCCTTTTGCTGTAAAAATCAGTTTTAGAAAACAAGAGTGTACTGAAGGCTTCAATTATTGTAGCTATACTTAAGAAGTCACAGAGCCTCAGGCTTGCTGTCCTTTTAGTGTTCCCCAGGTGTGCCACAAAGGTGGCTTGTTACTGAGACATCGCACCTATGCTACACACACCCCCCAGAGGATGTGTCTTTGCAGAGGCCCTTTTTTAAAAATGAACAAGAACATTACTGTGGTGTTATAAATATTCCCTGCGATTAAAATGGAGACATAGGAAGCAAAGATTTACCTGTAAAGCTTATCAGGGTAGGTTCAACTGTTCAACTCTTACAGTAAAATCTCACAGTAGGAAAGAGACCCCATCTACTGGGTTCAGAAGGTGCTTTTATCTGGATAGTCACACCAGTGAGAACAGGAACAGAGCCACACTGAACCATCCAAGCACTGTAGTCTGTCTGAAATACACAGTACTTCCAAACAAACTATGCACTCCCTTAGGGATCTGGATCACCAGTGGGGCAAGAAAACAACGTCTTCATTTTCTGTTCAGATTTTATTTGAAATCTAATTCAAATTGTCAAAGCTACAAAAAAGGGGAACATTTGGGTTATTTCTGCTATGTCACAACATTCTAAAAACAAAATATCACTACTGCCAGCAGATCAGTTACACACATTTCTGATGAAACTTCTAAACACAAAAATGTTTCTTTTGGGAAATAGTCACAATGAAGATATTTTGTACAATATAAAACAATGACAGGTCTACAGATGCCGATACTCATGAGTATACACGTGCATTCACAAAAAAAAAATCAGGAATGCTTTTTTGTTTTTAAACAGACTGTTCAGGCACAAAAACAAAACCGCATTTCCAGTAAGTGACAGCATCATAAAAAATATTAACATTGTCAGTGTTTGCTTTTCTTTGACTTCTTGTGAGATCTGTGAGGAGAACGGGACTGAGACCTGGATTTTTTTCCTGACTTTTTAGGGGATCTGGATCGTGATCTTCTTGATCTTTTGGGTGTCCTGGAGCCAGATGGCGACCTGCAACAAAAAAAAAAAAAAAAAAAAAAACTTTATATAAAAACTTATAAAAAAAAAAAAAGTTTTATGTCAAATACTAATAGATAAAAGCACCTTTTCCTGATGTTATTTGTATTCATTTATTGAGCCAAACAAGGTAGAAAATATTTTTCCCTAGTAAGGAAAGTAACAGAATGCTATCTTGCTTTTGCTAAAAAGGTCATTTTTGCATTATAAGGTTTTGAGAGTATTTTGGGCTTAACTTCAGTGCTTAGAACCCACAGGAAAAATAACATACACTCATGTCCTTAAACCCACATCAGGAATTCACAGCCTTTCACGTATGCCTCAACCACCTTGGCTCCTGTATTAATTTCAGCTTATGTCCATACAGAAATGAAAAACTATGTTTAATTGTGTTACAGTGAAATACTTTTGATTTTCATCAAACATGTTCAGATTGTGATGCAACCTCACAGAAAAAGAAGGGACACTGAATAAATTTACTGTCATCTAACCCAAACTTAACATACTGATCTAATATAATGAAAATTGAATGAGCATCATATCAACTCTAAAAAAAACCTCAAATACTTCTCTACTTTTATTTGAAATCCTTATTTATATAAACACAAGAATACTGTAGATTTGTGCTATGATCTTCTCAAAACCATCAAAGGAATTTTCCTCAGCATGACTGAGGAATTTTGTATCAGTAAAATATTCTATACCTCTAAAAGTGGAAGGTGAACTTTCAAGTTTCAAGTTACAGCAACATTAGTACAATAATAAAATTTCACCTCAAGTTTAACATTAACTAAAGACAAATATTTGTGTCAGAGTGGAGATTAGGAAATACCTAGTTTGGAAACAAAACCCCATAAGCAGTATCTAATTTTTTTTCTCTTAAAAAACAAACTATGGGAGTGAGGAGCTTCATGTAAGCTAATCATCAGTGAAAGGCTACATGGTCAGTGTAATTTGAGAGGGCTATAGAAATTTTAGAAGGACTACAGAAGACTTATCCTTTGAAAATAAAAAGCAAGGTGCTGTAGTTTAAAGCAGTATTTCTTAAAATCCCCAGTAAACAGCAGTGCAGAGTCTGGAGCTGTCAGAGCAGGAGGCTGTGTACACTTCCAACCCCAGTGTCTCAAGGTATTAATGAGGAACAGGCACTTACAGAGCACTGTGAGAGAAAACCTGAGTATCAAATGTGCTCTGCTAAAACACACACCCCCCAAAACCCCGGCCAAACACACCCACCAGCTTCCTGAAACAGAGAAGATACCAGCTCACCTTTTGCCTTTTTTACTGACATCTCTGGGAGAATCTTTGTGCGAAGAGCGGGAGCGGGAGCTCTCCTTGTGGGAGCGCTCGGAGCGCTCGGATTTGGGCGAGGGCGACTTGGCTCGGCGGCTGCCGCTGCTGCGGGACGGGCTGGGGGAGGTGCTGTGCCGCCTTTTCCTGCGCGTGGGACAGCCACACACACACACGGGGAGTGAAAACGCACAGTCAGAACACCTGCTCCTTTCTGCAGGGATTGTCTTTAGCCAATGTCATGTCAGATACTTGTAAGTAATTAAGATATAGTAGGCTTTTTGTTATTAAAACAAAAAATCAAGTTTAACATGTGCAACAGATTTTCTCTGCTTGAAAAAAATTAAGGCCTTTGAGTCATTTTGTAATGCAAAAACATTCTGTCACAGCTCTCTGAAAAGCAAGGCCTTTTACCATAGCTACACTTACGACCATGGCATAGTTTGGCTATGCAAGTATTAGAAGATCAGTGTCCGATCAACTACCCTAAACCCAGCTGTTCAGAAGGATCTGCACTAGGAGATGAGTAACATTTAAACCACTGCATATCATTTGTGGTCTGTCCTCAGGACAGTTTTCTGACTGCAGGCAATTCACTGCTACAAGACAGTTAACCTGTCTGCAACTGGTCATCATTTTACCATGTTTCCTCAGGGCACAGATGAGCCAAAGGGCAACTCTGTTCAAAGAGGAAATGGTACCTCACTTGGGGCAGAGTGAAAATGACAATTCCTTTAACACTTTGGAGCATGTTTTAGTAGCCAAAGCATGAGTTTTGTTTGTTTTTTTGTTTTGTTAGGTGGTTTTTTGTTTTTCTTTTAAAATCAGATGCATGATAGAACATAATTTCAGGGCTGCCATTGCCTACAAAGACACTGTGAGGGTTTTCCTCTCATCCACTTTACTCCAAGGATAGCCATACCTCTCTTTTCGTGTTGGTGTACACTCCTCCTTTTCCTTCTTATCTTTGGACCTGGTCTCAGACTTTTCCTTGTCCTTTTTGTCTCTGTCCCGTTCTCTTTCCATCTCTTTTTCTTTTTCCTAGATTATTAGAAGCATTCATGATTTCAGATAAGGTATGAGTAATTATTAGAGGCAATCAAGCTAATCACAAACAACATAAAAGCAGTGAGCACTGATGGAACACAGCACATGATCTAAACTAATGGTCACACTCTCCCACCTCTTTGGCCCTTTGCTCCTGCTTGGTACACAGCATAAACATTTACTGTAACACAAACACTAACAAAAACATGAGGGATGTCACCCTGTGTGAGAATATTTGAGTAACTGGAAATGAAGTGTTCAATGTTACAAATTTCAGGGAAATACTACAGCTGTAATAGATTTTCTAAACTAAATTAAACATGGAAGAATACCAGGAACCTCTTTCTACTTAAAACATATGGCATTCATCCTCATTAATCCAGACTGAAAACTGATACACTCTCACAACTAGAAGCTATCTAAAGACAAAACAAAAATACAAACAAGATTCTGCAATAACATCTACTCTGTCAAAAACAAACAACTACATTCCATTTCTAAGTAACAACAGGACCATTCTGAAAGAAAATATATACCCTGAGCACACCTAGTTTGTCTGTCAAATAGAAAATTACCTATACAAAAATAAGCCTCATCAGCAAGTCTAAACACAGAGATCAGATGCTGTGGTTTTTAGCACTGATCATTCATAAAAAAAAATTTCATTCCATGGCAAAAAATAAACAGATATTCCCTGCACACTCCATAAAGAAGATAAAGATGAGGTGATTTAGCTAAATGAAAGAAAGGGGGGCATGGGGGAGAAAAAGAAAAAAAAAAAAACAGTACAGGGAGGGGAGGTAACCTAAGTGCAGGAAATACCAGGACATTCATACTCATCTAGTCTCACGTTCTTTTTACAGGGAAGACTTAGCAGTACAATCTGTGTTCCTTATCCTTATACCTACTCTTACAAACTGTTAGGTATCTCTAAAATCAGCACACTCTCAAGCTGTGCCAGGTTTATTTGATAGCATAACTACGTATTTCATCCTGATAAATAAGAATAAATAGTATTTTAAAGAGGTCTAAGTTTCTAGTCTCTAAACAATATACAATGCTGCTGGGAAATTACTCTTGGAAAGCTTATTGTAAGTTTGGCAAAAAAGAATGACCAACCACCAAGTTCATGGGAAATGTAATCAGAACCAGTGTTGCATTATTATTATAAAAACTAACTTTATTATGGCATTAAAGCAAAAGATGAAGTTATTCCCTTAACAACAGAATTACTATTGTTTTAAAGAATGGTTATAATTATCATTAAATATTTCTTTCTTTCTTGAAAGTGAAAGAGACAATTATTAAAAATCCAAAATATTGTGAGCTGGTTGAACTAATTCAACACAAGGCATCTAAAACTTTATCAGGATTGTTATTATCAGTTTCTGCTTGTTTAAGCTACTGTCTCACTAAGCACTCTGTGCTTACTGTATAAATAATTTATTTTACAGAAAACACCAAGAAAGTGGAAAGTTTTACGATACAACTACATTTAGAAAGAAAGTTACTTATAAAAGTCTTCTAAAGTCTTAACTGTGCTACCATCAACCTCCAATGTGTACATCTCCTTCAGGGATCAGTTTACCTAATTTTTACAAGTCTCTTTCTTCAAGGTACTGTGAATTAGTGAGCTGTTGAGCACCAAATAATGCAAATAACAAGTGACAGAAAAACTCCTCATGGAAACTGCTTATTGGTATTTAGCTTCCAAGAAACTGCACGAGTACCTAATTTCATCACTGATGTGTCAGGCTGTGAAATCAGATCACAAAACCAACTGTCACTTACCCTCCCTCACTAAATGCGATGTCCAAAGAGGTTATGTTTTTTCATTATGTTTCAAAGGTTGGAGATTACATCATATCACATAAAAGATGTTAACTTTTAAAATCACTCTGACTTCATAGTCCAGAGAGGACTACTAAAAATGGTCATGGTACAGAATTAGTCACATGTGGGTGCATGGATGAGCTGGAATTATTCAGGAAACTTAGACACTGGAGAATCAGAAACGGATATGCTGCTTAAAACTATTCTCTCCCTTCCTTGGGAAGCCTTTAGCACAACAGATCAATTACTAAAAGCAAAATGAGAAGCCTGATGAACACCTTCAGTTGAGAACTGTTCCCTTCCTTTCCCACACCTAACAGTTTGCTTCATGCAGTAGACCCGGGAGTGGTCTCTAAGGTTTCTATACCCTCTATGATACCCAGCTGTAAAGGGGGAAACACTACAGTATTTTGATTAAAAAAGGAGATTGTGTATATTCTGCAGAAAGAACTTGGACTTAAACATGCAGTTTGACATGACAGTAGTATCTTAACAAGAACCATGTGTTGTTATGCCTAATGCCACCTTACATTCAATCAACTCAATAAAAGCCTATCACAGAATTAGAGGTGAACATAAAGAACAGTTCTTACCCTCTGCAGCAGCTTGTCTCTATAGTGTTCAACCTGTTCCTGAAAACTCTGGCCTGGTTTCTTGGGTCTTTTCCCAGACTCTAACTCATCCTGAAACTTCATCACCTTAAGCTGTGAAAATAATACTGACCATTAGATTATTCATCTTATTATTATCCAGTTAGGCAGGTGGCTGAAAACGAAATTTCCATGATTTATAATCTGTGTTCTTCATTCCTTCTATACAAGCTTGTGCACAGAGATACTAGATTTATTTAAACTGGATTAAAGTAACAAAACCACACACTCGTCTGCAGGCACCTGCAGTTGTTTACAGACATGTAAGAACTAAAAATAGAGGGAATTTTTTTCTGTTATTCTACTAAATTCTGTTCCCATCATTAGTACACTGCACCTTTGTATTTCTTAGGTCATTATCTGTTTTTTTCTTTCAAAATGAAATCATTTACTGCAGGTGTCAATACATTCTTTCAATTTCTCTTGTCTACTTTGAAGTTTCCTTCAGAAACTGCCTTTTTTTCCATTTAACCCTAAATGTTAAAATCAAATGACTGACATAATTAGGACATAAAACAATGCATGTCCTCTTCAGGGTTGTTTGCACAGCGTGGCTGATTTGAAAGAACTGATTTTTACTAACATAATACTTTTTCATGTGCTAACAAGCTTAGCAACCGAATTCAGTTCCCAAGTGCTGCTAAATGTAACACTGAATTTGCTGCAGTATCCTCAACAGAGTCACAAAGTTAAGCAAATGTCAGAATTTCTCCATATGTTGTTTTTTTGTGGGTTGTTTTTTTTTGGTTTGGGCTTTTTTATTTGTCTAGATGAACTAAAACCTTCTCCAAGTTGATTCACACAATGAAACTTCATCACATCTCTTTTATCATTTGTAAATTCTTTATTCCTAGTGACATGTCCCTGTACAAACAATCCTTCAATTTGTTTTGGAGGAGAAGGTGTCTTTTTTGGGGAAGGAGGGAAGAGCTTGGTAATAATTCAGGTTGTATTTGTCAGCCCTCTTCCAAATGTTCATGCTCGGACCCTCCTGCACATCCTGTTCCAATACTGACATCCTATATATGAGTAGATTTTTCCAGTGCTCGAGGTTTTATTTTTAGCAAACACACAGTTATTTTCTCTTTAAAAATATTTAATTCTTCCACACTGAAAACACACAAAGGAAAAGACTGCAACTGTGTCCATTTTGATCATCCCAAAGGATTCTTATTCTCCAGGTCCTCAATTCCCTAATACGAAGTAGTCACAAAATCAAACTCTGAAGGTTTTTTCTTCCCTCTAAAAAATCCAGCAGACTGGATCTAACCAGCCCTTCCAACTACTGACAGAAAGGAAAGGTATCACAGAAACAAACTAATCACGAGTATGTTAAGAAACATAAAATCCAAGCAAGGATAACACTATTCTGAACAGGATCCCCTTTCCCTTCAGTTACAGAGCTTATGCTAACACCATTTTTCATTTTAGTCTCAAATATAAGGGAACAACTTGCTTTGAGGGAAAAAGAAATAAAATTTTTAAAAAGCACTGTTATCTCACACCACAGTAAATTTCTGTCAACTGTTCTGCTTCCCTCTCTCACTTACAGAGTCTGCTCTACCTGCAGTTGAGCATTTTTTCCTACAATTCAGCCAATGGAAAACTGTCATCATCATTTGTCACATACCACCTTGGATAAAGGCATGTTTTTCTTCTCCCCCCTTCAAATGCAGAGTTCCAAAGCAGAAATACCTTTTGGAACCATATACTCAGTGTCACTGTGTACCACCTGTTCTGGTAAGAAATCAGGATAGCATTCCCTACCATTATGTAAACTCCAAGGTCATCAGCTGCTCGACATCGTCAGTGCCAAACAGGAGGAGCACAGAGGAGGCTTAGCTGATCCAAGAAGCCTCTTGCGCTGTCATAGCATGAATACGCCCATATGACTTTGTTTTCCCAACTAAGTAACCCAGATAATTTACAAAAACAAATCCAACAAACAAAAACTCAAACCAACAAAGCCCACAAAAACCCTCCATCCTCATCAGATTTTATTTCTTTACATTTTTAGCCAACAAAGCTGTCACAGTCTCTGTTTAACCATATTTTGAAAGCAAGGAAGCCTAAGTCTACAGCCCAAAGTAACCTGAGATGAAAATGATCTAGGAACCCAAACAACAGGCTTTACCTGATTTAATAAGCTAAATGGACGCAAAAAAATGCTGACATGCACGGCATACAACCCACTGTTGGCAGCAGGTTTAAAATGGCAAGAGGAATTATTTGCATGTAGCTTCTCCAGAAACTGTGGGTGGAGTAGGGGGCTGAAGGCAGTCATTAGCAGGTGCTTTGAGAAGAGAGAAAATAGGAAAAGCCTACCCTGTGGTAACATCTCACTCAACACCTTCCCAGACTCCAGCTATGTTAGGATCACGTGGTTTCCTGAGACAGTTGTGGTCTTTTACAGAGCAGCCATGGATGGATCTCTCCTCCACACAATCTCTGTATCTCCCTTTGAACCCATGTAAACTGACTCCTTTTAAAAGATGCTGTTGGCAGAGGAAATGAGTACATCCCCTGGAAAAGGTGACTAAGTGTTACAAAGTGCTGAGATGGTATCAACAGCTCACTACGGAAAGATCTGGCTCTTCATCCACTCCTGCACTCCAAGCACAGGGTCCCTGTTCCAACCTTCCCTTGCACCAAGTGCAGTGCTTGGCTGAGCCTTCCATTCAGCATTTCACTGCTCACTGTATACGGGCCACAGTGAACACTCACCTCACGACCTTTCCCTGCAGAGCATGGGATGCTCATATTCCTATCACACAGTTCAAGATACTCCCACAGGAGAAAGAGATCCTTAGTACTTAAGACTTAAAACTGCTTAAGCATCTAATTGATGAATTTTGTAAGCATTTCACTTTGTAAACCTGCATTGAGAATGAACTAATAAATCCTCATTGCATTGCTTATTCTTCAACTACTCTTGTTCAACAGATAAGAACTGTTAAGCCTGTTCATCTTTAGGAATAAATACACTCACTTTTATCTGGACTATCCCCGAAGTCAGTAATATGCATGATAAAATGGAAGGGGAAAATGTTTCAAATCCTTGTGCCAAAACTGCAATACTAATTCCTTAGACAGAGCAGCCTCCCAGAGCAGAGTTCCCAGTCTCCAGAGACTGTGATGCAGAAGTGTCAGATCACTGGAGTTGCTGTAAGTGATCCCTACTTAACGCTCCAGTGCAGGATCCCATTTCTCACTAACGTGAGGCGCTCCTTCCCACGCGCTTGAGACAAACACTCCACAGCATACCTCTTGTCTATTGGCTCTCATCTGGAGACTTCCTCCCTCTCTCCTTGGACCCATCTGAGGAGAGTTTAAAGGGTTCAGCCTAAGCTAGAAGCTGAGGCCTTGCTTACAGCCCACCCAGGAAGCGAGTAAGCTAAAGGAACGGGTAACGTTTTGCCGCCATGGCTCAGGGAAACCAGACTGCTGCAAACCTAAGCTCTGCTCTTTTCATTTAGATACCAAGAGGTGTGCTGTCAGTAGCCTCCCTTACTTAAAACTGATCTGCTTCCAAAAATTGTTCTTGATTTTCTAACCTTCTGCTGATACTGAGTCCATGCACAGGGTCTTCAGTGCAAAAAGGCTTTTTCACTAGAGGTTACTCCACAGTTACACAGCCTCTCAACTTAAAGCGGCCACATTCAAACATAACTAATTTGAGATAAATAAGCTGCATGCTACATATCAGGATGAACTAGGAAGCTCATCACCACACACTTGATGAAAGATAAAAACTTCTGCTTGGTAAGTAATGTAAGCACTCCAACGCAGACTGATTAGAGACAGACAGGACAGACATCCAAACAGACCAAAGTTTTGGTTTTTTTCAGAACAGTCTTGCACCAACAATGGCTGTCACAAGTCCTACATTTTGCCAGAAGCAGAGCAAAGTACTTCTCTGAAAGCTTGATTTTTCCAGCAAGTCTATGAGTAGTGGAATTTCTGCAGCTACAATATTATCAACAGATGACAGCTGGACTGATGTACACATGTGAGATCTCTCTTCTGCCATAGAGCCCCCTGGCATGCTCCATCACTCTCATAGGTTGCCAAGTGTCTTGGAGTTAAGCAATTCCTTGCTTTTGGCTTTGTGTAAAACAGAAATAGAGTCAAAGATTTAAAACAGACCAGAACCTTCTCAGCAGTCATCATCTTCAAAGAAACAACTGCTATAAATAGAGAAACTATTGGTTAAGCAAAAGCCAATTTGTCTCATCTGTTGTTACTATTGAGCCACAATCAGTAGGATATTTAATAGGGTATCTTTACGCCATTTTGTAGTAGCCTCAAATGAGCCAGCTATAGAAACCTCCACAGACTGCAAAAACCAAAGGGTTAGATACTGTTCTAGTGATGATTACAGACAGCTCCTGTGACCTGACAAACAAATACTCAAAAGGTGAGTATTCGGCACACAAAGCATCATAATCCAGAGAAAGAAATAATGGAACTGTATTGGAACCTCTCAACAAAGGTAACCACCTTTCCTTTGTGACAGCCAGGAAAATCTCTTTGGCTCTTGGTAGAAAAATAAATTGGACTTCCAATACCATGAGGGGGCAGGGGGTGTTTGGTGTGGAGTATCTGTGCAGGGAGCAGGGAGGTACTGACAGAGCACAGACACAGGATGGTGTAACAGGATCCAGCCCTGCCCCTCCTGCAGCTGGGGGTACCAGCAGGAAGGCCCAGCAGCAACCCTTCACACCACTGGTGTCCTACCTCAGTCAAACACTGCTTTGAGGTCTCAGGTGGCCAACACAAAGGTGAGTAAAGCCAGATAATAAGAAGGACTAAAACCCTATTTAACCCTTTTGGAAGCACTGGTATGTCTGGATTTATGAACAGCCTGCCTCCTGCTGCAGATGAAGCCTGTGCTGTGCTTTTTTGTTTGGAGCAGGATTATCAAAACTTGTGCAGCAAGGTGGAGACAGAAGTAAGATACCTTAGAGAACGGTCCAAAGCAGACTATGCTGCTTCATTTTGTCTGTGAGTTTTTGTACACTCTAAGGGAACATGCTTAATGAACCATTTAAATAATAAAATTCCCATTTTTCTACCACTTCATAGCGTTATGGTCTCTTTACAGAGAGGAATACACCTTTCTTTTAGATGTCCCAGGGGGATGAAAGACACACCATCATAAAGACTATTCTGAAATTTGAGTATTATAATACAAAGCACAGTGCCAATCTTTCCACATTTAAACAGTTAAGAAATCACTGTTCTTGAGAGTTACAGGAAAGCCTTTGCTCCTCCTAAGTTCTGGAAAGAATTCACACTTCAGAAGGATTAATAGGGGTATGAGGGAAGGCAAACAAAAGGTTACTAACTTGCCTCCTCTGATGGCAGCAGTCTGATGGCTGAGGCCAAAATTTGTTTCTTACTTCACCTTCTTCCAGCTAACAAGCTTAATTTACTAACTGTGCCAAGAGAAAGAATCCTTGCTTTATTAATGAATTTCCAAAAAATGCATGAAAAAATGTTTCTCGGCTTCCCTGGCAGTCACTGTGTAGACTGTGTAGCCAGAGAACCAGACTTCACCCATTTTTTTGCCAAATATTTTACACAAAAGTTTTTTACAGCACATATTAGATGGCATAATTCTTAAAGCTGGTAATTGGTTGTTTTTTTCCTCAGCCCTTTCCCTCAAATTTAATAATGGATGTGGGTTTTGGCAGGGATTGCGTACGTACTAAGAAGAAACCACAAGTGTGAATGCTTTGAATTAGTACAGGGAGTACTTTCCTGTCAATTACAAACTTGAGGAAAATTTTAAGTACTCCTACATAGCATCTGAAATGTTCTCAAAGAGGAAAAAAACTGTTCTCTTTTTCTGGCAATTCCAAAAGCCTGACACCAAGATGGTAATTCACTTACCAAAAAGAACAAAATGCAAACATGCACTTGAAAAACTCAGGTATTTGTCACCTAAAACTTTTACTGACAGAGTACACTGATGAAAGAACTTAAAACACTTGTGCAGTGTAAAAGTGACAATGGTTAAAGCAAATCACTGCCGAATCTGACTCCACAACTGCCAAAATAAGGTCTATAAAACAGATACTCAATCTGAAAGGAGCTCTTTCCACAACTGCTACAATCAATATTACAGCAACATGAAAATTAGTTTCACTTGCACTTTCATTAGTCTAACATCATGTATTTTCTACAAAAATACTGCCACCATGAGTCAGGTCCGACATAAATCCCACTCAGCTTCTCATATTCAGAATTTACTCACTTAATATGGCTATATATCACGAACTTTCAAACTGCTGTGCAAAGCAAGAGGTTTCTAAGTGCTCAGTGAGAGTCTATTAATTTCAATAAAATTTGAATAGTTAAAGGGAGGCATTTTTGAGAGAAACAACATTTGTGACATTTCCAATTATTGGCTGAACATCTTAGAAGAATATTACAGGGCTTTGCTAATGTCTGATTTCAGCTAACTAGCATTATTATAGCTCAAACAGGTAGGCAGCCACAATTCCACCATCAAAACATTACTCAGGTCATCTGGAGATGCTACAACTGCTGTAAGCATTTAGCAGCTTCTTAATATCATTTTAATGCACTGAACAGAAGCTACAAGAATCCTGCTATTCAATGTCCCCCGGGTTTGAATACTGAATACAAACCAGAAATTTTAAACCTGATTTTGCATGGCAGTGTGTGTCAGAAAGGCTTCAGTGCTAGACAAAGCTCATGCTGAATTCCAGTTCTAGTTACCTTCTCAGTCAAGCACAAGCTCAGAAGCCAGAACAAAGACATAACAATCTCTGCTGATCAAGCTTAACAGCTACACTAACACCTGTGCTTGGAGAAAGGACAGAACAACCAGTGAGCCCTATTAACTCCATGTAGAGCTTCAATTAAAATACCTCCACTCCACGACTACCTGGGTTAGTTGTATCTACTTCTTTGTTTGATGGCTGAGACAGTGAAAAGAGACACTGTTAAATGCAATAAAATACAGACACTTCAAGGCAAGAAACAGAGAAAACAGGAAAGGTAGAGGACTAAGGCCATATCCAAAAGTTAATCCCATTTGCCAAGGGGAGGAAAGTGTAAGGGGACCCAAGCGATCTAAAGCTACCAGTGGTTTTGAAAAGGAACAGTCATTCTCAACATGCAATATCCCCTGACTCTATTTTTCATTTTTCCTGCACTAGTTTAAAAGTCAAAACCAGGCAAGGCAAGGGTGTGAACAAATACATCTTTACAAAAATGCACCAGATGAAACAAAACCCCACTATATAACAGGACTGTAATGATTCATTTCAGTAAAAATAACTCCCTATCATATGTAGAGAACTCAGGGTCGGGTGAGGATTGGAAAGGTCCAGAAGGGTGGCACAAAACACCCCACACTCACCTCTATCTCTCGGAGTTTGGCACGCTTTTCTTCACTCATTTCTGAATATTTGACTGATGACTTGGATTCAGGCATTTCCTCTTTAATAGGATTGGAATACATGTGTTGTTCTTCTGACTTAGAACTCTGAGTATCTTCTTCATCTTCACTTTCTTCTTCTTGACTTTACAGAAAACATACAGAATTAACTAAGATGTAACATATCTTAAGTATATATGAAATGTACTACTTCTCCTACTTAGTTTCTATGATTAGTTACTAGTTTTGAAATATATTAAGTTAGATTATGTAAAAGTCCGCAGCTAAAAATTAGTCTCCATCTGAGAGACAGGTATCTTTCTCATTTAATTGTTAGTTTTTATTACTCACACAATTTACACTTTTCATAGAAACAGAGTGCAGAAGAATTCATGAAATCTACAGTCATCAAATACAAATCTACCTCAGCTACTGAACAAACCCATTCCCTCAGGAGAATCTCAAAGTGTTGTAACAGTGCTTTTCAGGTATATTAAGTTTAACAGAAGAACGAAATTTACTACTTCTGCTTTTGGGAGATAAACCTGAGAGATGGCAGATACCCAAAATTACATTCCCAGGCTGGCCACTAGAGTGCTGCAGGACTCCATGCAATGCAGGAAGTATTTACAGCATTAACTAACAGATGCTCTCAGCTGCCTAAAGAGCCAAGTAAAAGACAACTCAAAACCAACTTCAGTTGGCATGGAGCCTACCAGCATCCAACAAAACACCTCAGAACACAACTCACTGTGCTTGTCTCACAAGCAAAAGGCAGAGGGGTTTAGATATATTCATATCTACCTGACAGCAAGATTTCCATACTACTACCTTAGTTCTTACTATTTGATGCTAAATTCTCAAATCAGCATAACAACTCTACCAAAAGGTATAATTTGTCATGTTAGAAAAAAATCATGGGGACTGAAAGCATGCTGCACTAAAATCCTGATTTTTCTCCATTTTCTTATTTTCCTACTTTTAAAATTCCATTTTTGTTCTACTCATGTAATAAATATCTATCTTATAAGGAGTTTCAAACACACTCAACCTTAGATACATAAAAAAGTATGTTTTCATTAGAATGGAAAAGTACTTACTTTTGAATTTCTTCCTCTTCAGATTCTTCATGTTGGTCAAAAAGCTCCCACTTAGAAGTAGTAACAGCTAGAAGAGACAGTAGGATAATTTTAACATCAAAAAAAGCTACCACTTCATCTGAAAATTAGTATTTTTAATGTAATTATAATAAGATATACAGTATATAAGATATAGTCAGAAGTACAATGTGGTAAAATTTACCAGCATCTAGCACTTAATACAGACTTTCTATTTCACAGAAATATTGAAACCAGACCATTATCTGAATATTTACTATTCACAGAGCTATTCACTCACATTGCAGATCACATTTCAGTAAATCCTTCAAAAGCAGGCAAGTATTTGTCAGTTTATAAAATATTATCTTTCAAACCAAGATTTTAAAAAACTGACAACTACAAACCCAGATTTTTTTTTTTTTTGTTTTCAGTATTTATTCTCAATGAACTGGAAATTACTTTTAAAGGTTGACAGGTTATTGAAGAGGAATAACCATAACAGAATACAATATTTTCTTTTTTGGTTAAAAATCTAGTGAACAAGTTACAACAGAAAATCTCACTATGCTACAACATGAATCCCATTAGCATTTTAGCACAGATCAGCTGAAAATAATCATTACGTAAGTGACATTATGCTTTCAGTTTACTTCAGAAAAGATACTTTCAAAACTGACCTTGAGCTTCCAGTTCCGATTCATCTACTGCTTCCCACTTCGAAGGGGCAACTTTAAATATAGGCTCATTCTTTTTTGAGTCTTCAGTTGTATCCACTGGTGGAGAAAGAGACACAGAAAAATAACTTACAAAGCTCTTCAGAAGTTGAAACTGAAAAGTATTAAGATAACAATCAGAATTAAATAATGAAACAGATGATACAATCTTAATATTTGCAAAGAAAAGAAACCAGGATTTAGATCCTGACGTGTGTAACATCAGAAGACACCTCCTGCGTTTCTGAAGCAATTACTATCTAAAAGCAGTGGAGAAAACTGAAATTCATCAACTCAACATTTTACAAAGCTACATGCCAGATTAGTCCTAGGCTGTATTTCTAAAAACTACACAGGAAAAAGAGATCAAAGCTTGAAGATCCAATTTGAAAGTTGAAACACTTCGTACAAGGAACTCCATCAAGATCATCATCCAGCGATTTAATTGGGACTCCATCCAGATCATCAATAGGAGCAGCATCAATAGGAATTCCATCCACATCTTCTAGTGGAGCACCATCGAGCTCTTCCTCAATGGGAGCACCATCAAGATCATCCGGTACTTCCTGAAAGCAAATAATATGTAATTATTTCAAGTACAAATCTACATTGTTTTTCTTTACTTCTCCAATTATCAAATAATTTCTTTTTAAAGAAGCACTTCTATAAATACCAAAACCTCAAAAATAGTTGCTCATTGTAGAGTAAGTAACACAACAATATCTTCCTATAAAAAATTATAGGCAAGAACTTGGAATTTGTCCACAATGTACTGGAAGCTTTCCAATACCTATATTCAAAATAAGAGCTGTTGAGGTTTAGCTCAAAATCAGCCAATTAGAGTCAGATAAATCACACTTACTTGATATGAAAGTTTCTGCAAGACCAGTTAAATGAACAACTGACAAAAATGGACTATTTAGCAGGAACACCAATTTAAGGAACACATAAATTATAAATACAGCTGTGTATTCCAACTTTTTAGGTACAGGCACTGTCCTTCATATGTGTGTGTTCACCCTGCTCCTCCATTCAGAGGAATCAGCTGCCCTTCCAATTATACTGCAGGCCTCCCTCCCCCACTGCTCTGAAAGGCATCTTTCCACACAGTTACAATGCCTGAAACTCCACCCACAATTCAGACAGATATTACAGAGTATTTCCAACACAAAGGAAATACCTGTCATTCTGCACTAATCTTTGTGAAAGTGTTTCAGAGCAATCTAACTCCACCACAGCACCTAATCTACAAACAAGAAATGCATAAACAGATTAAACAGTATTTGCTTTTGAAAATATGCTACACCTCTATTTAGGAGCAAGGACTTGGAGGAAAGAAAGGTTTATTCACCCTAAAAGAAAGAGCAAAATAATCCTTGCCAGCCCTATTTTATACTAAGACATTTTTTCCCTACCATCTGCTAGCAACGATCCCGAGGTCACTTACCTCCGTTTCTTTATCTTCCATGATATTTACAAGTCCCAAGAAAATATTCTGTAGTTTGATCAGAAATGGTTCTGGATAGATTGCCCAGTCTTCCCATGCTCGGAAGCATGTCATCACCCGTTGCTAGAAGCAAGAGGAAAGAAAAAAAGCTAAAACATTTGTATTTAAGAAAGTTATTTATTTGATGGGAAATAAGACCACAGAGAACGACTACTGTAGACAACTATTCCTAAGTAGCTCCATACTGAAGTATATTGCAATGATACCATGCTGGGCAAGACTAATAATTTTACAAAAATACATATATAGGAACTACATTTTAACAAATGTCACTTGGGTTTCATTTGCCCTTTAAATTCCTGTTACATTATCCAGTTTGGCTGTTGCCAGTTCTATCCTGATAGTAAATTTCATTCTGCCCCAAAGTTTGAAGCAGGTGCCTCTATCAAATGTAAGAGAAAATATCTTTTTGTAAAATAAGATAAATAAAATTAACATTGGCTTATACATATCATTGAACTGAAGTTGTGTTCTTACTTTCATTTTGTTCAGCCTGAATAAGAAAAGGCTCTGGGGAGACCTTAAGAGCCCCTTCCAGCAACCAAAGAGGCTAAAAGAAAGCTGGAGAAGGACCTCTTACAAGGGCAGGCAGTGACAGGACAAGGGGGGAATGGCTTTAAACAGAAAGAGGGTTGGTTTAGATTAGCTATTATCAAGAAATTCTTCAGTGTGAAGGTGCTGAGGCACTGGCACAGGTTGCCTGAAGAAGTTATGGATGCCCCACCCCTGGAAGTGTTCAAGGCCAGGCTGGATGGAGTTCTGAGCAACCAGGTTTAGTGAAAGGTGTCTCTGCCCATGGTAAGGGGCTCGAACAAGATGATCTTTAAAGTTCCTTCCAACCCAAATAATTTTATGATTTTTCTTTTTAAAAAGCATATTTGAAAAGGTGTGTTTCAGTTCAAGTTTGACACACTAAATTGTCAATTGTGACTCAAGATGTAGATACATTAAAAAAAATCTGCCTCTCTTTATCATATAATTTAACAAAGGTTTAAAATAGCAGATAACTAAAGCTGATTGTCAATCTAGAGCAATTGAGAGCAGAAGGATTGAGGACAAGCAGGATGAAGACCTTAATACAGAAAAACTAACTACACCGTAAGCTTTGTATTTAAAGCTTCTGACTGAAAAATAGAAAGAAAAAAGAAGTGCAGAGCATCAGAGAAACAGAAAGAACAGGGTTGAGCATGAGAAGCAGAGAGCATTTGACCTCAAAAATCACTCTCAATTACCCATGGTCAGACTGCTTATCAGAACTCTAAAGTAAAGCCTGACACAAAAAATGTTTAGAAGTAACTTTGTGCTGCTCTGCCCAGGAGTTTCTTTCCACACTGAGCACTTCCACACAAGTTTACTTCTGAAACTGAAATACAGGTGGCCCAAAACACTAAGAAAGCTAGAAGGCTTTGTTTGCAATTCAAGCAATAGATAGATAGCCTCTCAACTCCACAACTGTAAATCTTCTGGCACACTTCAGCTGGCAGATGCTCATTTCCTTCCTTAATTTCAAGGCTATCCTTGCAAAAGAGAAAACTTTTTAAAAATTATTCTTTTTAAAGCCTAATTAAGGACCTTGATGTCTAAGCCACCCATCACAGTATGCAATCTCTTGGGCAGGAATATCTATTTATATGACTTCTATGTCATGTAAATAACAATGAAATACATACCTTGAAATTTTCAGACTGTAAATGGCCTTGTATTGTACGGTAAGTAGCATTGAGATCAGAGAATATCTGACATAATTTTGTTTCAAAACTAGAATTAAACATACACATTTCTTTAGTTAAACTCCGTAACATATGTTTTCTGGACATATATAATTCATGAAAATACCTGGGACACAGGACTCAAAAGCACAAGGTTCTGATCCTTATAGTAGCCATGAACTGAACTATAAAGCAAATATGATTACTATATATTAAATCACCTTGGACAACAACAGAACTGTGAAGGGAGATCTTCACATCTGCTGCAGTCTCTTTATACACCCTGGAAAGATTGGAGGACGATAAAAGGAGTTTTACAACCTTAAATAGAATGAAAGAATTGTCTCAAAATTCAATCTGAAATTTAAAAAAAAATTCTTAGTTATGGCTGTATTCTAATTTATTCAGTGAGGCCCTCAATGAAAGCACAGTGAGCAACAGCTGCCCAGCTTCCCTTGAGCTTCTCACAATGTGCAAAAAATAAACCAGCACAACACAGACACATTGCAACAAGAAACATCGACTGCAATCACTAGAGTTTTGTAACATGCTGAATATTTCCCACCATGCTGTCCTAACATGAGAGAGACTCCAGGAACTAGATGCAAACATGTAATATGACAAAGATACTGTCCCTTGGACTTTTTTCCTAAATTCTGCTCAGCACCTTAGAAATAAAGTACATCATATCCCCTTATACCTTGTCCAAAGTTTACGTAAAGTTAAACCCCCCCACATTTTAATAAAAAGAAATCTGTTTCAGAAATTTACTTCTTTGCTTGAACTATCTGCTGTACCGTATCTTGAATATTATCTACAAGCTCTTTCTGTCAAGAGGTACATGAAGTATTCTCACCTTTATGGAGCTCCATGCAAGTGGTCCCTTGCATAGGGCACATACATTTTCTGCATTACCAACATGCTACATTTTCATGCTAACAGATATAAATACCATCAGTCTGTAATAGCAGTAGCACAGAAAAGTGTGAATTTCCCTACAACCACATTTATCCAGAGATGCATATACAGAGAGGAATACAAGAATGCTTTTTTTAACTGCCAATCACCTAAAATACTATACTTACAATTTTCTGTAGTAGGAAGCATTGGCAACTTTAGCTGAAGAGTTGTATAACACATCTGACACTAGATACAATCTTGCAATCTACAATAAAAAATGGTGAAATTAAGGTAACTCCAATTTCAATTACCCTGAAAATAAAGGCATTTTCCCAGAAAGAATACAAGATAGCTTAAACTGTCTGGAAGTACCTAATTAGAATGAAGTGTAGCACAGCCATATTATTAATAAACATGCTAAGAGACAATTAGCCCCCTGTTATGCTATAGGGTACTAACTACTGTAACATATTACCACAGCATTACAAAGGAGAATCATGGCATCCCAGTTTTAACTGCCTCATTTGATCAGATCATTTCACTGTTTTCAATTTCACAGTAAGGCAGAACATTATTTACAAGCAACTCCAGAAAGAATAAAAATATGTAACAAAATTCCACAGGAAGAGATCATACTTAAATTCAAGTCCATGTTTTAGTACAAAACCTCAACACTATCTGAAACTCATGAAATAATGCTTGTAAATTACATGCATGTGCTAAGTGAGATGTTCCCCCAAAACACAAGGTTATAGAAAATCTCCACACCTTCTTAGGAAGAGGAGTCTTGAGAATGGACAATGACTCTGTAATGCAGTCCACGATTTCTTCAGCAGCTTCCGCATTATTTAGACAGAAAACCATTGCGTCACCAATATCGTTCTTCCGAGGTGTTAATCCACGCAGAATTTCCTCTAGTTTGTCCCTCTGCCTGAAATACCAGGAATACTTGCAATATAAACTGAAAAGTACTTTCGGGAATTTACATTTAACAATTTTTTTTGTTTTTCCATCCTTAGGGCAAAAGCGATTTTCAGTATTTTTGTATTCTTTTTCCTGAGTTCTTTCAGTGGTTCATGAATTTATGTGTCCGCATTATATAAAGTGCAAAAAATTCTCACTCAGGTCTTGATTATATACAGAAATCAAGGAAAAATAGCTAAGAAATACCTCATTAAGCACATCAGTATCTCTAATAAAGTAATTATCTTTCTGGATTTAGTTTAGGCCTAAACCAAATGGATAAATCTAAAGCATACAAGTAATTTCTGCTACAGGATAAGAAACCCTAGATTCAGAAAACTAGTAAATAAACAATTACTTTACGTTTTCCCTGACCTCCATATGCAGAGAACATTTTTAATATGATCTCTTTTTGAGCCTTTCCAAAAGAAGGCATAAGAAACAAACTGTGTATTAAAACCTACAGAAGCATGACTGGTATGGTAACTATGGTGAGAAGAATAAAACAAGAAAAAAATTTCACATGCTAGTAACACATTTGTAACAACAGCAGCAAAATTAAGAAAAGTAGGTCTCCATTTCCACTACCACAGCCATCTCCAGCACACTGACAATTCACAGCAAAGAACTCTGATGATCCCTCTCTTCCTATTTATTAACAGCTGCTCCCAATTTTAATTTCTGATGAACAGGATCAGTAAAGTTTAAGATTACAGCAACTATTTAGCTCATGAGGTCCTAATTATGTTGAGAAAGGTGCTACATATCGTCACCTACAAACAGGAACAGAAAATGGGGAAGAACTCTCATCTTCCCAATCCCTTTCAAATTAAGGGTTAATAACAGTTGGAATGAAAGGTTCAGTGATGACACTGAATCTAACCAAATCCAGAACGTATTTAGCAACAAGTATGACCAGAAGCACTGAGATGAAGAGACACTTACTCAGACACACACAGAATACTATGACAAGCACAACAACTTACAAGATGGCACACTCGAACTACAAAAACACAATGGGTAAACCCAGGCAGACTAGCTACCAGAGCAGCACCATAAATCACTGGTAGTACATACTCTTCTTTAAGGGCACCCTTCTTGTTCGGTTCCTCCACAAACGCTTCCGTTTCTTGCTCTTCTGACATCCCATGCAAGTATGGATTCAATGGTGGTGGCCTCCAAAAGGATCCATTTTTGAACATACGGAAATCTTCTGTCCTCCACTTGGTTGGAGCATCCCCCTATGAAAAAAAAGCAGAAATATTTTTACTTTGGTGTTATTTTACTTCACTATGCTTGAAGCTATGAATTATCACTAAAATTCCACTTGCCTGAAGAATTGAATAAAGCTTCCATCTGTAATACACATGGGCTGGAGTCTGGTTTTCAAATAAAAACCTAAACCAAGGAGCAAAGAAAAGACACAAAGCATTTTACAAATTTTGAACTGATGCAAATTTAAAGGAAGCAATAATAAAAAACCAAACCCTGTTCAGAATCCCACCTCAGCTGCAGAGTGAACACATGGAACTAAAATCATGTACACCCACAGCACAGCCAGGCAGAACATGTGCAACTGCTCCACACACACACACACACACACATATATATGCAATCTGCAGAGAGCGGAGCTCCCCAAAGGCACAGCATTGCTCAGAAGTTAAAAGCAGAACAAACAAGGTCAGAAAGAACAACTGTGCAACCTCACAGCAAAGCAGAAGAATCATCAATGCAAAGAGTCACTACAGGAGCCACTGCAACCTCAGGACAAGTGACACAGGAGTTTGCAGTTACACAGTGAGGCGATCAAATACTGAATGACCTGAAGTTTTCCACCAGTAAATTGTCAGAACACTGGCAACATCTGATGGAGGATGTGGGGGACAAGCAGCCCATTTTTAATGGCCAGGATATTTTGACCTGTGTATTTTCTCACTTTGTATATAAAAATCAGAATGAAGCACTTCAAATTTACTGCAAATAAAACACTGCTAAAAGGTCATTTAGCACTTCCCTGAAAACCTTTTCAGAGACTGCATTTCACAAGAAATTTCGAAACTGATCCTTTTTTATTCTATTAATGACAAGTGCTGGAAATTCTCAAAACTTCCCTATGTCAGCTGAAGTTTAACTTTATTTGCACAGAAGAAAAATTACTTCCAGCTCTTGCTAAAGGTTAGAAATCAGGCACCAGGAAGAGTGGACTTTACATTGAGTTTGTCTGTTTGGGGGAGGGGGGAGGATTTTTTTCTTTTTTTAAAATGTATGCTACTGCTTCCACTGATGACTGAATCCCTCAGAAAAGTACATGTTAAATGTTATTTACTTAAATATCTAGAAATGTATTACATAGTGTGTGTGTGTACTATTTGACTTATTGATATGTATACATTAGTAACAGCTGGAATAAAAGTGCATTTTTCCTTACAAAAGGATAGTACAGTCATCGGTGCAATTTGTAAAGTTTAAATCTGCACATAAAGATACATGCAGCAAAAGCCAGCCTTATTATTATTTCAAGAATGCAAAATTTTAACAACAGTGAAAACAGCTGGTGTTAGTTCCAAGTGAAGCAATGTAATAAGCACCTGAACATTGGGTTGTTGATTTCTCGGTTCATGATCATGGCTTCGAACATGGGCCCTTCCCGAACCACAAACTCTATCATTCGATGTATCAAAGCGAGCAAATTCCTACAACAACAACACAGTTAAAGAAAAATTGATTCAGACCTAACACTATATAAAACTACACTCCACCTAAGATACTACAACTGTGCAGGAGATTATTTTGCTGTATTGTTAAGAAATCTGCATAAAAGATAAGGTAACATAGAACACATTATAGCTTTGCATCACAGACACGGGCATTCTAAAAATCAAACCATGCCTAGCAGTGGTGGAGTAAGAATTTAAGAGACCTCCTTCCTGAATTTTATGGCTTAGCCTACAACCATGTCTTGCTTAGCAGATGCCTGATACACAAATAGGGGCACCTGAACACCAAAGTACAATTAACTATCAGAAACTAAGCCCTCATCTACATTGCCTAGAAGTAAGACTGAAGTGTTAGCTGAAGTTCTACAGGGGAACACGCGGCTGAATATTATGCCCAAAATAAAACACACATATTCAATAGAATCTGCATTCAGCTTTCAAACTATTCAAGTATGAAAGGAAAAGCAAATAGCCTTCTTGATGCCAAACAGGGCAATGGTTTTATTAAATTTAGATAATCTCCTTTTGGTCAAGACTCAACGACTGGCATAGAACAAAACTGTCCATCATTTTGTGTCATACCATCCCATGTTCCCTCCCTCATACACCCAGGAGAATCAAATCACAATTAAAAAAAAATAAAAATCTGTATCATTTCATTCAGCACTACATCCTGAGACAGGCAAGAAGTGGATGTGAAGTGCACATTTTTCAAGCCCCATCTGAAAATGCAGAGTCACTTCTAAGCATGCTAATAGGAGACAGTCATAAAAGCTTTATTAAAAATAGTGATAGCCAGTTTCCACCCCTTTGGGGTTTTATGGAAACAGGGTCCTGACTTTTAAAAATAGATTACCTACATATAGCAAAAGCTTCACAGCACGTGTCCTTTGAATGTGATGCAAGCCAAAAAAAATACAGATTTTTACATTTTTTAATTTATTTTCTTAGATGCAACAAATGAATACTGTTTCTTTACATGTCTCATTCGATTTCCATTTTGCTTTTTTAATTACTGAAATTCCTTAATTGCTACATTGTAAAGTTGCAGAATTTACTATCACTTCTTAGCAATGAGGTGACTATTTTCTACCATGAGTATTTCAAGTTCTGCCACAGATATAATGCACTAGATTAAAAAAAAAAAACCACTTAAGAAACTTAGTAATAGAAACCTATCCCTGCCATCTGCAGGTATTGTTATGAACCATCTAGCACGGAATCTACATTTGCCTCAAATATTACACAAATAAAATCAATAAGATACTAGTTCAATTTTCCTGTCTGCTTTTTATAATCCCAGAAACATTGCAAAGAGGACATAGTTTCAACAATTCTGTAGCCATTTTATTTACAGCAGTGTTCTGAAAGTCTAAATAGCAAGACTCTTCTTGTTATATGAACTGTATTTGAAAAGATCAGCAAGAAAGAAATCTACAATTATCTTTCAAGCCTCTCAGCTATTACAGCATTCGTTTATTTTAAGACAAATCCAATGTGATCACTTCTGGCTTCCTGCAAATCATAATTGGTTTTCATCTAATTTTTCTTTCATCAAATAAAATAAAGTTGTGTAAGAGCAGCTTATGCTTGAACAAGAACATCTGCTTTGTGAAGACCTCCGATGTATGAAAATAAGATTCAGCTCATCCCATATCTGAAAGAGGTTGTTACAGGAATTTTGTTATGTAAGACATGACTACTTGGAAGTGAATTTCTCAAAAAAAACAATTGATTATATATACTCGAGGTTTGCCGTTTACTGAATACTAAGAAGTAAGGGATGTTAAAAACGGTATTGAAAATTTTTAATTAAAGGAGAATAATTAAATGTATTATCCCATAGAAGTCAGTCAAAATTTTTGCATGATGGGATGTACTGTGTAATGGTCTTAGTAACTATCATTGGCAACTTCTGAAATTATCAGGAAAAGAATCATTAAAAGTGTTTTCAAATACAATTCATTTAACATGAGTTCTTATCACACAGGCTTTTAAAATGCTACAGTAAATAAAATGGACACGCGTTTTTCTCTGACAGCTACTCTGTGAGCACTGTACAGTTTTACAAGTACTTGTTCTACTACTCAATATGTTTCTCAAATCAAGACTCCTCCTGGTCACCCAAATTATTCAAGTCTCTACCCAACAAAAATTGTACTATCCTAAAATTCCATCAAAAATACAGTGCATTCGGAGCATGTACTGACAAGTTTGTTAATGCACTATAAGCAGCTTCACAAATCTCCTTCTGCCCCCTCCCCCCACGCAAAAAAAAGAAAAAAGGGACTTTGTGACAATTAAGACAGTGTAGTAAAAAGCCGATAGTGCATTATTTTAAAATGTCATTTAGCTTAAGTTGGCCAACAAAAAAAAAGGTTTTTCAGTTATAATAAAACCACATTTATTGGAGCCGATCGTACCAATGTCTGGTCAAAAACTGTATACTTTCCCAATCCATCCCATGATGTTTTCCTGGTCCCCCGCTGCCGCAGACAGTTCAGCTGGTGTTGCTCACCAAGGCCAATGTCAAAGAGAATTTGGTAATCTTTTGTGCTTCTTTACTTTTAAAACAGTGTTGTGTTCCTATGTTTGGGAAAAGGCTTTAGCTTAACTGAGCAAGAGTACACCTATACTAGCGTGAAGGCAGGAACAGTGATGGGGACCAAAATGTAAAAACATCCTTGCAATAATACAAAAGTGTCTTTTTTTCAGTGACAAAAATTATTAACAACTGCATTTAAAAAAATAGCAGTGGTCAAAAGTGATTTTCAACTGAACTGGTTATAAAATGTACACGTCAAAAAAAAAAAAAAAAAGGGAAAAGAAAAAGAAAGAAAAAACCCCACAGCTGCATCCCAGTACTCAAAGGTTTATGTCAGGACTTATGCTGTGTCTGTAAGACAATATTTCACTCTAGTATTCACTCACAAAATTACCCTGCATCTATCTCTAGTGTTCAAATTAAATGCAGAAGATAACTACTTAAGTAAGTCTACCCTCACTATAAAAAAAAAAAAAAAAAAACAGTCATTAAGACAAGAATAGTTAGACTGTAAACCATGCACATTTCTTTTAACTGCCATAAAATAACCATTGCTCAGTCA
Source organism: Eulacestoma nigropectus (assembly GCA_013397775.1). Taxonomy (NCBI): domain Eukaryota; kingdom Metazoa; phylum Chordata; class Aves; order Passeriformes; genus Eulacestoma; species Eulacestoma nigropectus. Next base: position 1,803,386 of record VZTE01005521.1, on the reverse strand, counting down.
AGCCATTACCTTTTCCACAACATCACCATTTTTCTTTAAATTCCGAAGGGGAAATTTTCTATATTTAGATCAGTAATAATAAAGAAAAACATGTACCTTTCTGTTGGGATAACCACTTTGACTATGGCTTGCGACAGAGTCTGTATATGAAGTCACATCAGATAATAAACATAGAATATGTGAGTATTGTTAACAAGTAACAAGCAAAAATATACATATGCAATGAAAATACTACACATCTATCACAAACTTTGCAGGCAATCACTGCTGTGAAGTTATAACTAAGCAATTACACAAAATTCAAATGGTTGTGTCAGTGAACCATGAAGGTTCACTAATTGCAAAGTATCAGAACATTCCTGTCAGAATGCACATTGAGGCACTGAATAGGAACTATGCTGAATATATATAAGAAAGGAGTTCTTAAGTTTATGAAAAGATTCTAAACTATTTGACTTGGATCACGTTGGTATTACTTTATTCCCAAGTCTTACAAAAAACAGCCCTAACATTTAAGTGTCATTCAAAGAATCAATAAATTCTTACAAAGGTAAATCAAGTTGGTTTGTGATTTCAAGATACTTACCCTTTTATCAGCTAATATTCCACAAAAAGAAAAGTTTGAAAACTGACTCCATAAGTAGCATAAAATACTTACTCAATGTCCAGATTAATTACCTTCTACACAAAATACATCAACTCTTCTAGGGTAAAAATAATGCTACCCAAATTAAATGTAGGATTTTCTATAAGGAAAACAATTTAGATACTGCAATTTGGCAGCCAAGAAAAGGGGGGACGTAGGAGAAAAAAATCCAGGGAGCCTGGAGGGGGAAAATGATAGCCAGATTTTAAGCAGCACTAAATTAACCAAGAGCCAGTATACTGTACCCTAATACAGACATGAAACAGGTTCAGGAATTAAGTAGGTTCCCTTGGGCTACAGCAGGGAGCCAGAGAATTTGCAGACTAAGGGCTGCCAAAGTCAGCCTGAACAATGCAAATCTATGAAGCCATTGAAATACTGTCACAGATGTACTATTTAACAACGAGATACGGCCCAGGGTACTGTAAGTTACCTTCTCAAAATCTTCCTTGTTTTTTGGTGGTGGTAACATTGGAGCATTAGGATTCTTCAACCTCTCCCTAGGCTGGGCATTGAAAGGCAGTCCTGACGGAGGAGGTGGCAGGGTATGCTCCATCATGGAAGGCGGAATGTAGATTGGATGTGGTGGTATAGGTACAGCTTTGCCCCAACCCAGCTTCATTTCAAACGACATAATCATCTTGCCTGAAAAAGTGAAAGAAAAAATCCCTCCATAACCATGATGCTATAAATTGGTTCTGTATCACTGGAGATTTCTCCTTGTTAAGTGCAGCATTTAGGTTTGCCTGCCATAGTTTACCTCTTGCTTCCGTTGTTGATTACTGTTATTACATCTATCAGACTACAACACAGGCAAATGAAGGCCTACAAAACGTTTTATTATTCTTCCCCCAATGTCTGTCTTCAGGACACTCCAGTACATAACTATTATAGTTTGACAACATTCAGTTGCCAGTAGAACAGTCAAATGTAAACTAAAATCTCTCCCAGCCTGGTATCTACTGGAGTTAAAGAATACATCTCACTTGTCTGATAAAACAACCTGAAAATGTGCCTACAGTCTGCAAAGATAATTACAGTCCTGAGCTGAGAAAATTGTTTACCATTTAAATTCTTCAACGCTCTTTCAGCATCTCTCCTGTTCATAAAGGCAACAAAGCCACAATTTCTTTCTCTTGCTCTTTCTTCATCAGTTCTTGGCCACATAATTTTAACACTCGCTAATGGTCCAAAGCGGCCAAATTCTTGACATAACATCTCTTCATTCATCTACATGAAAAAGAGGTAAAAATTAACATTTTGCCACTGCATTTCCGTGACAGTTGTTTGTATTATTGTCCAAATATGAAAATTTAAATTTTTTTAGTTTCTTGAAAAACAACAGTTCATTGATACCCCCCTAATACAATCTACTAGAAAAACAAGAATCTATAAAACTGCACTTTTAACTGAGCACACTCAAATTTTTAAAATATGATCCACCTGGCTTAGAGATATCAATGGAGAAAGAATTTTAACTGAGTTGGTGGTTGGTAGTCTAAACCTTAACTTTTCAGCATTATGTACAGAGCATTTATTCCAATGAATATTGCAAAAAATATTTACCTGGGCCCAAACATGCCAACATTGCACTCCTTGGCTCCAAACTTACCTGAGGATTAATGTTTCCCAGATACAGATTTGTTGTGCTTGGATCTCCAACATCATGTGACCCTGGTGCATAATCATCCAGTACTAAAATAATGGAAAAAAAAAACACAAACAAAAAAAGAAGTCATAATCCCTGCTGTGCATTTAAATGACAACATTAAATTGAGTAAGAAAAGAATCTGTATTACCACCAGATGATCTGTTTCTTCTTGAAGGAGCATCCACTGAATATAGAGAAGAAAAATATGTACAATTTAGTCTACAAATCTTGTAGCCCAAACTAACATAAAAAATAACATCTACTTACTTGAACGACGCTGCCCATCTGAATCAGACTGGGGTGGTTCAAAACGACTCAATCTACCTTTTGTTTTGTGCCTTTCATCACGCTCCTCTTGGATTCTACAAAGCAAGTTTAAAGCAAGCAACAACTTAAAACCATTCTGAAGTTTTTATTCTAAAATTTTGAATTAACTTTACAATTACGAGAATTCTTAATATGAAACAATGAGTCTGCTAAAACTTCCAAATTGCCAGTATGCCTGAATTTCTGTTTCATCACTGGAATATACCTGCCAGAATTATTACTCATTCATACTGTCAGGGTATTTCATCCTTAAACAAAATTGACTTGGTTTGAGAAGCAGTTTACAAGAACTGAAATAAGAATTGTGCTCTGAAAAAGTGACTCCAATTCAACATCCAACTGCCAGAGGTCGGCAGACCACTCAGACAACTTTTCAAGATGCACACAACTCCTTAGTGCCTATTTATCCTTCTAGTTTTTCTAAGCCTTACTCACAGGCACACCCACATGGCTATTTCCAGAATATACTGGATTTCATCTCAGTTTCTAACTCTGAGGACAGTACTTACACAAGATCTATTTGGTTCCCTGCAGTCTGGCCTTAAATCCTGATATGAAGATACTGTATCCCAGGAATACAAGGCTGGCAGTTCAACTCATTTATACCAACTAAGGAACACGCAGCAGTGAAGCTCAGGCACTCCTCACAGAAGCCATGCATGGATTTATAATGTTGTACCTACTGCTTTCTAATGCACACAGATTCATTTGTCTTCCATCTCTAGCATCAGGATAAATATATGGCACTCAGCTGCACTCAATACAGGGGCTGCTCTTTGTTGTATTACAGCACATTCAAAAGCAAAAGAATCTGCTTTTTCAAGCGTTATCCAGCTTGCTTTTAATACTAAGCAAGCTGAAGTAAGTCTCTAGACTTGAATTACAACTCTTATTTCCGCATTATACAAAAGCTCAACCTCTTCCTACAAATTCCTCAGGATATAGCTTAGAAACACTGACAAAGCTTACTCTGTTCAAGTGTGACAGACATTTAGATTGCCACCAATCTCTCTGCTATACCCCGTACTGCTGGGCAGGTTTTGGTAGGGGAGGGCTACAGGGGTGGCCTCTGTGAGAAGCTGCCAGAAGCTTCCCCCATATCTGATGAAGCCAACACCAGCCAGCTCCAAGATGGACCCAACAACAGCCAAGGCCAAGCCCATCAGCAATGGTAGTAATTAAACTTAACTAAGTTATTTTAAGCTAATTAGTTATACCATTAGCATTTGGCGGAGAAAAAAAATAAAAACCTTCCTTGGGAAACAGCTTAGCAAGAATGATCTTAAATACTGTCTGTAAAACAAGGCAAAAACCTTGGATTTTGTTTATTTACAGTAAAAACTAGCAAACTTACTGCTTTAATTCTTCTTTAAAAAGTTCCAAATTACTCTTTTTCTTTTCCTTCTCTCCTTTCTTCAAAGGCTAAAATTAAAGATATATAAAACAACATTTCAGAAGACAAAATGAACAAAATTAAAAATCATACAACAAAACTTTAGATAATTTCCATGCATATTTTACCCACAGCTTTCAAACCAAGTAAACTACAGGAGGAAAAAAAAAAACCATAAAAAACCAAACGAACAACCAAACAGACTTGAAACATTCAGACTGAGCGCTATCAAACACAAAGCTAGAAAATATAAAATTAAGGATAGTTGAAAATAAACTTTGTTACTTCTCATTCTTACAATGCAGCACATGTGATCAAATACTCTCTCTACTACATACACATTTAAAATAACTGTGAGGTATTCTGTCCGTTTGTTCCATTTGGAAACTAGGATGCTAACTACACCCCTAGCAAACCATCATGCTCTAATGAATTTGACAGATGTGTGTACATATATATGTAAATTATTTTACATATATAGTCAATTATTTCATCCACAAACATTCTACTTGAAAAGAATTTCCTTTTCTTGCTTCCTTTTGCATGTAAAGACAGTCTGAAAAAACAGTTACTTTAAATAGTTCAAGATCCTCAGGAAAAACACTCTTGAATGACAAAGAATATGGATACTGAAATACTACTTTTTTTTTTAACAGTAATATATGTTCCTTAACTAACTCATGTGAAATCTTATCTTCAACAACATTGTTTTTATATAACCAAATTTAAATGAAAACGTTTCCAATAGGCAGACATACAAAATATTTGTGTTACACACTACAGCTTTGGAAAAACTGGACTTCCTACTCACCCCAGGCAAAGTTGTTTGTTTGTTTTTGTTTTTGGGGAGGGTCTGCCAAATAAATAAAATCATTTTACCTCATTATCTTCAATCACCATTGGACAGGGCAAGTGAGTAAACTGATTGCATTACTTCACAAGTATTTACAAAAAATTTGAAAAGCAGTAATATTCTTACAGTACAAACACTTGCATATGACAGAACAGAGCTCAGAGAAATAAAAAAATGCTACAATTCATTTCTGTAACTGTAGAGCTTTACATACATTGAAAATCAAAACTGCCATCCAGTAGTACCCCACTGGTCTAAAACTGCCATTTGTTTAAACCTGGAGGGAACTGCCCACAATTATCACATTACATTCATTTCCCACCCTAACAGGCAGCATCATACATGTTTCACTTAAGCTTTAAAATTGTCATAAGCTCTACTGAAAGACTTTTAAGACCTCCAAGACATTCATTACACATACACAGTAGTAACAGTAATCATATGCAATTATCACTTGACTTGAGGAGTGTGTTTGTTCATAATATTTCTAATACTTTCATTACTTTTTATGACGAACCTTGGTTTACCAAAAAAAAACACAACTAACTCAAAAATAAAACCAAAAAATCCCCCATCAAACCATGCAGAAGACAAGATAAATTAAATAAAGCAAGGTGTTCAGCTTCAAAACTGTGCAAGTTCTAGAACTCAAAGAGGGACTTCTAAAGGGACTTCTCAAATTTCACCCCCCCCAAAAAAAACCCAAAACAAAACAAACAAACAAATCAAAGAACCCTACCAAGAAAAACCTGGATCAACACAAAGGTCAATTTATTTTTTGGCTTTAAGTTAAAAAAAATCAAAAACAAATGGTAGCAAGAGGAATTGAGAAGAATTGCTTCTAAAACTTCAGAAATGCTCAGGACTGAAGAAGCTGTTACTTTGCAACAGTCACTAAATCCATACCCATGAGAAGTTTGTCCAGATCAGCAGGAACACAGTAAAAGGGCAGTGCAGTACCAGGTGTATGGTGCCACACACAGGGCTCCTGGGCCTCTGCATTTCATCACCTTCTTAACTGCTATGGGTTCAAGCAACTCAAAATGTTCAAAATTCTTCCAATATGTGATACATGCAGATAAAACTACTCTGCAAGATCACATGGCCCTTCTAAGCACTTCTAAATACATCAGGGTGGAGTTAAGATTCAAGTAAGAAACTTACAGGCTTTTTCGTTTCTATCATTAGGAGGGACGGAGGTTTCTCATTAGATGGCTGACTTGGTTGATTTTTTTGATCTGAGAATCGTGACGAAGGTTTATAGATTTTACCCCGTTTTTCATCTGTTTCATGCTCCTCTGAAAATAAAGGCAAGTTAAAAGCAAATTTTATTAACTAATGCTGCACACACTGTTCATTAGAAAGAATGCTGTTCTTTAGTCTTGGTCATTCAATATATTATTTCATTTTTAAAAACCTGATAATACAAATTTTACATAATTTAACACCTTTAATATGAAGAAAAAGAACATAGATTAGGTATTCTAAATCAAAGCACTTTTTCCTCTTATGGTTAAAACATAAATCACACCACTGCCTACCTCAGTCAAAGCATAAAGTAGATTTTAGGATTAAGTTTTCTTTTCTGCTTCTAACATAACATATTAATTTTAAAATGCAATTCAAAGCCAATCTTCATCTTTACTCAAAGCCAAATGACCCACCACCTCCAAAAAAAGATTAGTTATACCTTTAGATGCATTAACGATTCCTCCTCTTACAAATGTTTTCACTTTATTACCATCACCTCCTTCAAAGGCAGCAAGGAATTCTTCATAAATTTCTGCAGCAGCCTTCTCATCCTCCTACACAGCAAATGTTAATCTATTTACTATCATCACAGAACAACCTTCACTAGACAGTTACTTTTAAATTAGCTATGTAACATTCCTTTTTATTTTCTAGAGTTCAAACTACAAACTGCATCAAAGGAGTTTCAATTTCAGACAATTCAAATTTCTGAGAAATGTGGGCAGAACACAGCACATAATACGCAAAGCCACTGAGGCTGTGTGCTCCAATATGCCTGTTCCTTTCCAAGAGTTTACAAGGCCATTTAACATTCAAAAGATGCCAAATAGAAAAGCTCGAACCAAAGGGTTATGAGCCTGGAGCTTTGCTGGCCTCAGCATGAGAAAAGAGTGCCCATTCCATCTCAGCCTTTATGATCAACCCACATGGCTGAAGGAGATCAACAACAGGATCACCTTTCTGTATTTCCCAGAGAATAAATTAATTCAATGACTTAAAATGAGACACTAAATTTAGCACTATCATGATCTTCAGGCCAGTATTTCCAACAACTCAGCAGAAGATAAGCCACTGGAATATATTACAAGTTGTGCATACAAAGTTCAAACCCCAAAATTTTCAAAACTTCCACCTTACCAACTACAAGATACGTATTTCCTAAAATTTGGACATTCCTGAGTAATCTAAAATGCAGTATCAAATTTTAAGGTTTATATTAGTTCCCAATACAGTCATTAGACAAAAAAATGTTTTACAGAACTAAGAAGGATGTGCACTGAAACAATTTCAAAAACGACAGATACTTTGTAATTACTGAAATCCAATGATACAGAGCAAATGAAGAACAGAAAATTACCTAAGGTGAAGGCTGTCTCCACCGTGACCAATGCATCAATGGATTATTGTGATTCCCTATTTCAGGGAGCCAGAGAACTTGATTTCTCACAGAGAAGGAAAGAGTAAGCCTCTCTCTATCTTAATGCCATGGATGTCAAAAATAAATTATACATGTAAAATACAATTCACTTTTGCTCTTAAGAGAGCTACAATTATCAAAATTAAGATATTTGGTGTAAAAGCTGGTTGCAATCTAAAAGCAAACTTATTTCAGCTCTGCATACAAAGTGAAATTTTCATCATATACCCTTACCTTCTTTTTTAATTCTTCTTGCTCCTTCTTGCTCAGAGTCCGTTTGGCAGCACTCATTTTGCCAATACTGAATGCTTTAAGTTTACTTTCCATTAGAGGCTGCAAAGGGAGTAAGAAAACAGACATCAAACTGTTTACAAAACAATTAATGCTACTTTTGACCTTGGCCTAGACCAGCAACTCAAATAAAACAAAGAAAAGCCTTCCTGTACTTATCTCTGAAGTTGTCATTATCTAATACAACTGAAAAAAAACGTAAAACGTGTGGGATTTTTTAAACAAATCATCCTTGGTTTAATGAGAAAGCTTTTAATACACCATTCAAACACAGCTGAAATCTGAAGGACACTTGCTGTAAGAGCCTGGACATTCATCACTGTGCAGTGCTGCAGTTTCTAAACCTTCAGAAATACATGATTTGCACTATAGTTCTTCCCCCTTCCCTCCCTGCTCCCTCAAAAAAAGCTTTTCTGGCTTTTCTGGCCAGAATAATGTTTGTGCAAGGTTGGACAGGTAATGGAACAATCAAATGGATGCTAAATTTCAGTTGTACTTCAAGGTAAAAATTCATAGCTTTGCTGAACAACAAAATACATTCTAGAGGTTTTCAGCTATTAGTTAAACGAAACAAAAAGCCTCACATTCAGCTCCTAGATTCTTCTGAATTTCTTTTCAAAACCCTGACAAAGGAAGCACTCCACATAACAGTAATTTCTGGAGTATGGAATTGGAATTCTTAAGGCTCTATTCTGGTAGTTAACAGGCAGTAAAGCATCAAGAGAAGAAAGACAACAGGATGGAGAGCATGTTCCAAAGACATGGGCAGTGGGAAGTTGAATGAAAGAAAAGATACTTCTCTGGAAACTCCTACCTTAACACATTAATCCATGAGAAATCAGCACAACAACAAAGCCCCAGAAGAACAAAAGATAAGGCATGAGCCTTGTCTTCAAAATATTTGTGATGCTCTTACACAGAGCACACAGTGATGCTTAAAACTATGATTTTTGCAATGCCAGTTCTTAAAAAAAAATCAGCTCAATAAAACATCAAGACAAGTAAGACGAACAACTTAAACATTGTATTATGAAAAAAAATACGACAGCAACTGCAGAGGGTTTCCTCTAGCAATAATTTTCTTTACAAAGAGTTTTATTTCTAGTATCAGCTTCTTATTGAAAAAAAATTTGCATAAAAAAGCACCATGAAAAACAAACTGTTTCGAATATCTTCAGTTTTTAATTCCTGCTTAGCATCACAAACACCTCTTAGATCTGTGCCAAGCATATGACCAAGGAGCTCATATTTCTTTGAAAGTGTTCCCTGCTTCATCACTGAAAGTAAAGCTATCAGTGACCAATTTATGCAGTGTTGTCTGTGAAGTTATCTGGTTTACGACACTGTGTCAATGTGAGCTGCTGTGACAGGTTTATCAAGACCTTTTAATTCATCTGTGTGTTTTTAAATTTAATAAAATCCAGTCTTCAGTTGCCTGAAAAGCAGCTTCTACTTCAGTATGACAAACATTATACAACCTTGGTAAAACACGAGCACACAGCTATGGCACAGCATTGCAGGCAGAACAAATACCACACTCCTACCCAAGGCTTATCCTGTCATCAGAAAATAATCTCTCACAGTAATGTTACGGGATACCTGCAGATCAGCCAGATACATATTTGTTCCAGTGACATAAGGGAAGCAGCTGCAAGATAAAGAGTTCTGGCACTTAGATCTGCTCACTTTAGAAAGGGTCTTGGGGAAAAAAACACCTTCCAAGTGGCAGGAGAAATACAGGGTTAAGAAGATTGAACTAATTTATGTCTGCTAGTTAAGATTCCAGTGGGCAATTATAACATTATCATTAACCATAAGCAGCTTCACAGAATTCCTACCAATAGAACTATACAAAACTTTAAGGTCTTCCTCCTTCAAAAAATGCAAAATATTGTGAAACGGGTAAAGTAAATGACAGAAGCAAAGAGAAACTTGCAGCTGAGTAACCAAATCTCTGTACGAAAGCAAATTTCTTTTTAAACAGAACACTGCATTGACTGTAAGGTGGCACAAAGCACTCAAGTCCCAGTTCCATCAGCACAAAATACTCAGAAGAGATTTCAGAGTAATTTTCCAAATTGTAGCAAGTAAAAGAAATCAAGCTACTTCTTTATGAAAAGTTTCTGCTATCAAAACTCGAATAATGCTACCTTACAAGCAATTTAACAGCTGGTAGTTGATTTTTGTATTTGAAATCTTGAAGAAAATCCAAACCACAGAATGAATTGTCTGGTATTAACTCCCAATTTGGCTCTTGCCAGCTGTTTTCATTTTAGCTCAGAAATAGGTAAGTCTTCATGCAACATACCAACCTCACAACAAGGCAAAGGTCTCTTCACTGAGGGAAGAAGGAGTGGGGTGGCCAGCAAGACCAGGTTATTACTCTTACCTTTTCCTTTAACATATTCTATTAGAAAGAAAAATAAAGGATGGAATTAGGGCCACACTGTCTCAGCTTCGAGAAGCCAACAGTGTATGAAAAGGCACTTCAATATCCCACGACTCTTAGGATTGATCACCCCATATTCTCAAGCATTCCTCAGGGTAAGAGACAAACCTATACAGAGTCCCTGCAGCTTCTTTCTGTTCCAGTACCTATTATGGATTCAGTACCATGCAGCACAGCTTCCTACACTGGTGCTTGTTTTGAAAGTTTCAAGGAGTATTTTTAAACATGAAATCAATGGTTCATTTGCAAACACCTACAGGTTACACACCCAATGCAATAGACGCTGCCTGTAGCAAGTAGTTTTCCTTAAAAACAGGCCTATTTTGAGTTTGTGGGTTTGGTTGGAATTTCTTTGGGTTTTTTATTTGTTTAAGTGTTTTGGACTCACATGTGAATCAGCAGATCCAGTGGTATGTACTGCATCTGGCCCTCTGACCTGAGGAGAGAATGAGGAGGAGGTGAGGCACACAACAAGAAACAGATGAACAACCTCTGGGGTTTTTTTTTTCAGTTCTTGGAATGTGATTTTCATTTCAATTTCAACATCCAAATACACAAGAACAAAGATACACATAATGTATTTTAATGATATATCTGACCAGGTCACCTCAGGAACACATCAATATAAGGCAAATAAGGGATTAAAGATAGACCATTAAAAACATCCGAACTTCCACAGTTGGATTTTATAAATATGTCACTAATGGCACCACTGGGAAAAAGAAGTAAGTTTTTTTGCATCTTCAAGAGTTGTCATTAAAGGCTGTTAAAGATTACATAAAGTGCTTGATTACATTTGGCTTACTACAAAATAATTTCCAAAACTGCTCCTACTATATTGTGCATAGATGGTAGCTGGCCACCTCAAGAACCCCAATTGGAGGCTAGGTACTAACTGACATTATTACTTTAAACTCTAACTGAATTTTAACATGTAAACCAGCATATATACAAAATCAGGTTTTAAATGAGCTTAAGTGATGGAGAACACGCTTTTACATAATAATGTAATGCCCTAATTCCAGAAAACCTGACATAACACCTACTATTAAGATATTATTGCCTGATGCACAATTCATATCTCTACTGAAATTTAAGTCAAAATAAAACATTTCCATTAGCTGAAATCTGTTCATTAGCTACAGAACATTAGCATTTTTCCTTATTAACAGTTTATAGTTTATACCAGAAACAGTAATATATGATGCTCATCTCCAGCTTTTCAAAACAAACAAGCATAAAATGCTACTCTAGAAGTTAATTTACTAGACCTCGTTTTCATTGTGCATCCTGCTTTTCATCAGCTACGACAGAGACGTTTGTCTTTCAACAAGTATATTCCTATGTTATACAGTAAAATCAACTCCGAAAAAAATGGTCTTTAACAAAAAGCACTTCAATAACCAGAATTAAAAGCATAAAAGTAAAGAGCAACACAAAGCCCTTTCAAGGAAGAAGCAAAAGGCTTCTAGGAGTATGTTTGGAGATTTTTTCTAAGAAAGAGAAATGGGAGAGGGAAAAACCAGAAAAATAATCATGTCTTCCTCTCAAAGATCTCCCAAACCCCCTTACTTGCAGCACTGTACACAACTCACAAGCACATCTTTGCATAGAAGCTAATAACAAGTTTAGTACCACACACCAGTAGCAGTTCATTAGAATACACATGGAAGCAAGTATCACAAGCATCTTTTACTAATGCCACTTCCCGCAAACTTCTCCTCTTGTGTACTTGGTGCTGGATTTTTTTGTGATTCACAACTGCCTACGGCACTCAGATCAGTAATCTGTTATGCACAGTTCTACATACTGCACAAATGTAGCTTAAGGAAAGCTGTCCTCCCCCCAAGAGTTTACGAATGTATAGCCCAACATCATACAGATAAAAGGACACTGTTCAAAAGAATTCCAGAGCATGGAAACAGCATTCTTCCTGCTGCCAGCTGCCACCCTGTGGCAACCAACAGAGCAGCTACAATTCCAGCCTTCCAAAAAACAATTTCAGACCTGCAGTTAAAAAGATCAGTCTCAAAGGTGGAGTGATACAGTGATGTCTACCTTGGTGTACTAAAACAGTGGTCGAGCACTGCTCCAGGAAAGGAGCTTGTCTGGCAACAGCAGAATGTAATGACCATTTCCTGATGCTCCACATCTGTTTCATTTAAGGAAATTTTAGAAAGCGACACCTCCCAACAGGGGTGTTGCTGAAGCAGCTGATTGGGAGCACAAAGACCAAGGTATTACACAGAGTAACAAACAGTAGGAATGCTCACTACAGTGAGAGATTATCCTGAGGAAGAACATAAAAAAAAGTAAGACACTAAACCTGCTTCTCCAGCAGCAAGCAGATGATACTGCTCGGAAAGGCTTCAGTGCGTGGCAGCACGCAGAGATTCAGTGGGAGTACAGCTGCACTCCCCAACCCACCAACAAGAACCGTGGCACTGTGGAGCCACTCTGAACATCAGCTGAGCAGCAGAATTTCTATTAAGGTGCATTCAGAAAACTTCTAAAAGCAGTTTTAGCTTTCAGAACAACTTTACCCCACAGTAACTAACACCTTTGGACAGCTACATTATCTTCCTCCTTCAACAATTCTTGTTTTTCAGGTCTTCTCTTTCTAAGTATAAATTTAGTTCTACCTTTGATACTACTCCTGACCATCCAAGCAATTGTTCTGACAAAGCACAAGATGAAACGGTTCTTGACAAAATTACACATTGCTATCTGCCAGTTTCTGAACAGCAGTTATTAAAAAAAAAAATCACAAATTATCACAACACTGCACTTTGCATCCATCAGCACTGCCTTGACAAAAGGGGCCATCTTGTTTCCTTAAGAGTCAGACCAGCTGCACTGACTCAGCGGAATCGGTGTCTTTCTAACACAGGAGGGAAACATTTTAGAAGATGCTGCCCACCTGTGCTGAAATCTGGAGCAGGATTATTTTTTCTGCTCTCATCATGTCAAGCAGCTCAACTGAACTTAACTGCTAAAAGAAAGACACACAAAGCTCTGCCCTACACGTGATGAGATGTGAGGACAGCTCCCTTGTGTTCAAAATGCCGACAGAAAAAATGCAGTGAATCCATCTTTCAGTCACTGCCAGCATAAACAATTGACAAATGCCTTCTTACTCCCAATTCATTCCATCTACCACTCTGCATGAAAACTATCTTTATTTTTTTTTCCTCAACCAGACTATTTTACAGCTGGATCACTTTTTCCATCACTTTCACTCAGCACATTTCTCAAAGCATGTGCCAGCACAGCTGAAGTACCATTTCAGCAGCCTGCATTGCTACTGCAGTAAAATACAGCCCTGTCAAACCCCAGTCCTGGAGGTCAGGTCACCCAAAGCTTCACTACTGAGTCCAGCCAACTTCACTCAACCTCAAAGAGAAAAAAAACAAAACTTCAAAGGACCATACAAATGAGATTTATGACAAACTTCCAAGAAAATGCCAAAGCAAAGTCAAGTCTGAGATTCTGATGTTTACATCTCTTCCAGCTTCATGGAAGCTTCCAAGGAAAACAAAGAGAATGGCTCTCCAAAATCCTCCTTCCTTCCTGCCCACAGTTACACAGCCACAAATCCAGCTCTTCATGGTTTCTCCAGACTTAAAAATCTCTTGGTAAAACTGGCATGATCATGTTATTTCACAAGTATCTAAAATATGCTAGATACAATAAATATTTTTTTTAATTAATACTGATGTCATTTAGTTTAGAAACAACAAAGAGCAACAAAAAAAAAAGCACAAAAGCTGCCAATAAAACCCAGGAGACAATCTGTGGCCTTCTAAATGGTGAATGGTATTTTTCCAACTGTAATGGCTACAACTTAAAACACAAATGAAAGCTCTGTCCTTGAAAGAACCAATAGCTTCAGGGTGAAATGTTTAAAAGAAACTCTGATAAAAGACACTCCTGCCCTGTTTCAACACCTTCCATTGATCCTACCCCCATACTGAGCAGCTGGTCACGCTGAACTACAGCAGTGTTCCTGATCTAGCTGATCACCCACGAAAGGGAGAGATGGGGAGGTTCAGCAAAACCATTTCCCAACTCATAGCAGCACCCTGCTGCCCAAATCATGCCAAATCAACCAAAGAAGACAGTGTTTGGTAGGGAAGAAGTAGCTAAGGCTGGCACTGGTTTGTGTCAGCACTGAGAGCAAGGAAAAACAAATGGGAACACATCGTAAGTTAAGATGTTGAAAGCCAGCAAAAGCATGTTTCCAGCTTGCCTTACCCTTTTTATTCTTCCTTTCTCTCTAGAAAGCAAGTGCTTGAAAACACCTGCAAATTGTGTTATGGCTAATGCATTTAGTCTTTACAGTTGCTGGAATAATGCAGATTACTATTAGTCTCTATTTGAGTAGTCATAACTTGCAGACACAAAAGTAAATGGACAGTGGCATTCTCCAGATTAGAACCTTAAACTCAAATGAACAGTACAGCTTTTGGAATGAAAAAGGGAAAAGTACAGCTTGGTCCAAGTGGATTATTTCCTCTGCATATGGTACACAATCTGAACAGCAGTCTATGTAAGAGCAGTGGCCATGCCAGACACTCACTATTCTCAGAAGATACAACAACAAAATGGAAGAGTCACTGAGCAGCTAAAACTTCATTACATAAAGATAATAACTGAACATCTGTATCTGTCATTTCAGAATTATGTCCTACACTGATGTCCTGTGCAGTCTTTGGCAATCTCTATTTTCTCTTCTTTAATTATCCTTCTTTCCTACTTGGATTTCTGGAAATCTCAAGCATCAATCTCGCTATTCTAATCTCAAAGTGCCAAAGGAATAGTTAATGCTTTTGCAACACATTCACATGGGAGACTCTCACCGTTATTTAGCAGCTGCCACACAGCGATGCAGGCACAGAGGGCTCCCTGAACCTGTACCACCTCCAGCAACACTTTCCAATCAGTGAATCAAACAGATAATGCCTGGCTGAAAAGATCTGATTTTACATTATAAATATATATATAATCAAAATAAGTGGGTCAAATTCAGTACTTGGACACTAAGACTGAAGAACAAACACCAACCATTCTGATGGGGAGAAACTATTTTATTTCAAGCATTAGGTCACAGTCCTTCGCAGAGCACAGAAAATAAAAGGTCACTGTGTCTTCCCAGCAGGTATCTAGAAGCCAGCAAAGGCACATCTTGGAATTGCCACCGAAACATATCCTAAGGAGTCTATGAGATATAAAAATAATTGTACCTGCAAAACAAATATAACTTGCAAATACAATGCACCAGAAGATGCCTACAACTTCAAGTTTAATTATGCAAGTAAATGAACCCTAAAATGCTTTAAAATAATCAAAATGTCCAATAAATAATTACTTCAAGAAATTGAATAAAATGGTTATCTGCTCAATTGTTAAACCATAAACATTTTCATATAGGCTCAACTAAAAATACACATTTTAATCCCTGTGTGAATAAACTGATTAAAACAAAAAGCATATTACTAATTTCACTACCATTTCTTTCTGTAGACGCCTGAAAAGTGTCTCAATGTTTTAACATATCACAAGCATTCATGGAATTACAAAACAAAAAGTACCAAAGGTACCATACACTGCTCAGCCCCCCAAGAGTTCCGAAGATTTACTTTTTGGGAAATAAATCCCAAGAGATAGGCATGCCTTATTTTATTTCACTTTTCAACAGAAACATTCTCATGAATCCAAGTATGTACTATCCCTATATTCTTTGGCACATAAAATAATATCGACAAGAAGAAACAAGCAAGATCTAGAATGTAAAGCATGGGAAAAATACTAGTGGAACACAGCATGGATGTCTGGAGGAATGGGAAACTGAGAGATGAGGAAGTGCAGGGTGGTACAGGTGCAAGGTGGTGGCAAGGCAGGTACAGGACCTCCCCAACAGGCCCTGACAAATGAACACATATCTGACTTCCACGGGATAGATGAGGGAGTGTGAAGAGTTAAGTGTCTGCACATACCTCTGCAGAACTGACATCTAGCACAGAAAACAATTCCCATAAATTAATTATTACTGTATATTTTTTAAAAAGTATCATAAGTACAGAAATACTAAATGACAAAACAAAAATAGCCTATAATGTAACTGTGAAAAGAAAGGAATCACATCTGGGTTGGTTTCTTGTACCATGTTATCAGCTGCATTAATCAGCTGATAACATTTCTAATTCTATTTCTAATTATATTTGAAACCCAAAATGTCTTATTCCCTGAAAGCCACTGCCCACAAACTAAGACCTATTTTATTACTCAAGTTTTATGTTCAGCTCTTCTTTTCCATTCCAACCCAAAATCAAGATAAAAAAACGTTTCTTGGCAATATTTGGAACAGATCATGAAAGGGAAACAAAAATAAAACTCTCCTACTCTAATAACAACTGAGTAAACATGCAAAGACTTTAAGTAACTACATTTTATTACCAACTACACTGATAACTACAGTCTCCTAGCAGCAAAATAAAATAAAAAAAATAAAATACTCCTGGTTTTGCTTAATAAAAAGATGGGCAAAAATTATTCATTTACAGCACTGGAAGTTCCTGAGCCAAAACACGGCTTCCACCTTGAATGATTTACACACTCACACACTAAAACCTGGAGGATTTATATAGTTCTGACCTAAAACCTGAAACGAAAGTGAATGAAAAGGAGTAATCCTCAAACCACCAGCTGCCAGTGCATCCCCAAAATATCTTGCCTTCTACCCTCCCAGCAGGAAGGATGCTGCGAGCGCAGGCAGCTCGGGGCTGTGACCACCCGCTGGTTTCAGAGCACAGCTCTGGGCCAAGTTCGCCAGAACTGCTGTACTACCTGTGCTCCTGGTCTGGAAATGCACCCAGCAAGAACTAGAGGAAGTAGAGCGGGCACAGTGAAAAACGCGGGGAACGCCACGGCAATTCTACGAAACTTGTAACTTCATCGCAATTTAGAAGAACCCACTCCATCTCAATTCGCCGTTCTCCTTCACACCCACAAGTTGGAGACTAACCCTGCGCGGGCCTCAGCCCATCGCGGGAGGGCTGGGGGGGAAGGAAGGCAGTGAAATGAAACCCATCGGTGGGCGCGGCAGGGGCTCGGGCATTACGGAACAGCCCAGGGCCAGCATCCCAACCCGAGGAGTCGCGGGCCGGCACAGCGCCTCCGCCGGGCCCCGCGCCTCCCTCCACCGGGGCACGGGGACGCCACGGGGACAGAGACGTGCCCGGGGCGGTCTCGGGGAGCGGGAGTGCCCCGCAGAAGGCCCGGGACTCCGAGCCCCCGTCCCGGGGCCCGCGGTCCCTCCGGGCTCAGAGCAGGCGCGGAGCAGGCCGCGCCGCCCGCGCCTCGCCGCTCCGCCGCTACCGGGCCCCGCCGCCAGGGCAGCGGGCCGCAGGCCGCAGTCCCCGAGCGGAACGGCGTGGGCCACTGGCCATGCTTCCCGAGCCGAACGGAGCGAGCCGCGGGCCGTGCCCGGGGCGGAGCGGCCTCACCTTCCCGGCGGGTTTCTGCGAGCCGCCGGGCGCCTTGTCCGCCATCTTGCCTCTCCCTTCGCCCAGCCCTGGCGGCGGCCAAGCGAGCGCCGATCCCACCGAGCCCGCGAGCGGAGGGCGCGAAGCCGATGGCCGAGCCGCCGATGGCCCCCACCCCCCGGCGCGGCAGGGCCGCCCCAGCCCGGGGCAGCGCTGGCCCTGGACGTGTAACAATGTGAAAGGGAAAGGACACCGTTTGCAACAACGCGAAACGTTACATCTAAATGAGAAGAGTCCTTGAATAAATAGTGACAAGGCTGGCACAGCAAATCCTCCGTTACTGGGTTTGTTATCACACTACAATTGCAACTTTATTGAACACTGTGTAACTAAACACTTTATAACCAGCGGTCACATTTACCATGAGTCTTTTATTCCCACGCTTTCATGGATTTTCAGAGTCGAATATGCAGGGGCTGAGACAATACTTAAGGAAAAAACAAGAAGATACACAGAAATTAATAAAAGCCTTAATCCACCACCTGCCGACTCCCACTGCCCTGTGAGCGGCAGGCGGGAGCAGGGCCTGTGCTAACAACCACTTGAGGCAGCAGAGAATGAAGGTTCCAGAAGAGAGGGAAAAAAAGAGCAAAAAGAGAGGCTGAAGAGGGCAGGGGCAACTACCGAAGGCTGAAAGTTTATAGAGGAGGGCAAAACTCTTAAGAAACCTCACCGGCTGCAGATGCGCGTCCAGCTGCGCAGGGACATGGTCTGGTGAGAGCTGCTGCTCTGCCCGCAGCTGTGTCAGGCTGAGGGCTCAGCTGCGAGCGCTCCCATGGCAGCTGTCACGCCGCGTCAGCAGCTCTGGGCAGGCCGGTCAGGGCGGGGACGGCACGGCGGCGCGGGAGCGAGCGCTCACGGCGGGCTGCGGAGCGGCCGGGAAGTCTCCTTCAGAGGCGGAGGGCGCTGCTCAACGTGCAAGAACAGCAGGGCGGGCCAAAGGAAGAACTACCAGGACTGCCGATCCCTTCAGCGGCGCAGGGGCACGGCGGGGTGCGGAGAGCGGGCCCGGAGGGACGCGCAGGCGCCGGCAGGGGGCAGGCACGGCCCGCGCCGCGCACCCGCCTGAGGCGGCCCGTGCCACGTTACGGGACTCCACCCGAAGTTACTCAAAAAATGGCAAAATAAAAAATAACGATCCCCATCGTTCCCTAGGTACGAGTCGCTTTACGCCGCAGTCCAATCCGCGGCGGGCCAGGCGGTGCTGCTGCGGCAAAGGCGAGGCGGGCAGATGGGCCACGCGGCAACACGCGTTCTCCGGCTGTTGGAGCCTCCTGCTGCCCTCCGCAAAATAACGTGGAACATTCTGGTAACGGAGTGGCAGCTGAGGCCCCAGAGAGAGTGGATGTGTATCTAACACACCTCAGCAATTACGGCGATAAGCGCGTGCTGTTCCCACGGCTGGCACGGTGCTGGGTCGCACCTCCACCCTGGAGGAGCCTGCACGGCTCTCTTGGATAAATTTGAGGTGGAATCACTGAGGCTTGGAAGTAAGGAGGGGAAATAAAACCCACGCGTTAACAGGCACAGTTCCACCAGTCTTCTTAGGATATTTTGAGCCCCAAACTTTCCCATAGAGCCCTTCCACATGAAGGGATGGCGTTGGTCAAGGAGCTTTAGGGATGGTTTAGGCAGGATTTACTGCTTCAGAATCCAAGCCAAGCACTTCTCTTCCTCCATCTTTCTCCCTGTTTACTTGAGAACTATTTCACTAGTTTGCAGAGACACTGGATTAGTATCATCTGTGACCTGCTTTTGGGATTTTAACACAGTAGTGCTAACAGGTGCAGCGCTGAGTCAAAAGCAAACCAGCTGGGGAACTTGTACTGGCTAGAAAGGGCATTTAGGGCCACAGGAGACACTAGATGATACTCAACTCTCCTGGGACTGTATTAATAAACCTGTCATGAAAGAATGACTGACACTTCTGGATAAAAAGCAGACATCTAGCTGGAAAGAGGAATGTGCCCTTGGATGACAGACGTTTGGGGCCAATAATGTTTAGAAAATTTGTGCTCCATTTGGCCTCAATCCCTTTATTTTATCCACCTCATTAATCCTTTTTAATTATCCACCTCATTAATCCTTTTTAATTATCCACCTCATTGTTCAAATCCTTGGCTTACTGCTTAGCCTCTATGCTCTTTTGTAATTAATAAACTGCACCAAATTAAGAGCATCACAATCCACAGCATGCTGTGAAAAACAGGAAAGATATAGTTAGAGTTTCAAAGGTCATCTCTAAAGATAATTTTTCAGAATGAACTGTACTCCTCAATCTGTGCTATTTATAACACATTGCAATAGTACAGTAGCACTCGTGTACAGTTAGTGAATGAGAACACGTCACTGTTTTGGGCTTAATGGGAGAGCAAGGACAGGAAGGAGAGCGGGAAGGAAAGGAAGCAGTGAGATGCAGAAATCCATGGAGAATTAATGCTGGAAAGAGTAGGCTAATGATAATAATATTTAAAAGTAAATTGTAGGCATTTTTCATTATAATGCAGTAGGTCTGGATGCCTGCAGACCTGGGAATTGTTTATTAACTGTTGTTACAATGACAAGTATCATTAGGCAATATACTTGGGAAAATCATGAATTATCATAAATAATTAACACTAAGCTACATTAAGTAAACCACATGCTGCAGTGTGTTACACTTGTCTTTCTGGCTGCTTTTTTCCTAACTTTAAAAAGATCTCCACTGCTCTCACTCCAGACCAGGGCACAGAACTGCTGCAATTCTTTTGCAAAGGTGGGTGTGAGGGAATGGGAGAGGGAGGCTTTCGGATGCTGTGGAAGTTCCCTACACTGTGGCAAAGGAAGCATGTTTGAGGACATGGGGCAGGCAGACTATGAGTAGGACTGAAGTGTAGCTGCTGGGTGTACAGATTTGTAACTCTGTAGTTTCTCATAGTGGCTCATGGATCACTAAAGCCACCGGCTGTGTATGAGTTCCCCAGTGCTTAGGGTAGTCTTACAGCTTCTTCCCTTATTCCACCCTCCATCTCCTCCCACCCCTGACACTGAAAACCGCCAGAGAGGATTCTCAAAATAGGCAGCTGCGGCTCCCCCGTGCACTCGCGGGTTGCTAGGGAGCTCTGGGTGCGCAGCGCCGAGCCGAGAGGAGAGGCGGGCAGCACGCACAGCTGGAGCACAGAGAGCCTGGGCTGCATTGAGATGCTTTAGCAGGGACCACCGGAATAACGAAAAAGAGCCAGAGGGGCTGTCTGGGAGAGGGAAATTCGGCTCTCAGGTTCCCAGCAGTCTGGACTTGCTGCCACTGCTCTCTCTGTCTCCTGGCAGGAGCCATCTCTGTCTTACTCCATCTCTCAGTGCTGGTGCTTTACCTTCCCTCAGCTGTGAGTCCTGCTCTATTCCTGCCATTCAGCAGCTGCTTTCCCTTCCAGGACCCCACTGCTCTCCTGGGACAGGTCTTATCAGGGAAGCCGGGTTCCTTCTCCCCCTGGCATTCCTCAAGCAGTGAGGCACATTATGCAAACCAGTCACAGGGGCAACACCTGACTTGCACTGTCTGGCTGAGAAGGGTCAGTAATTTGCAGTGTCGTTTCCAGGCATTAGCGCAAGTATCAAATGAGGGCTTAATTCCAAAAGTTCTCCTGCAGCTTCTTGTCAGAGAGAATTAGCCTGTGTGGATAGAATCCAGATGTGCACATCTATCAGCTGTTTGAAAGCATGGAAGTTCAAGATGAGTGCAATGCCAGTCATTCCTTTGCCACACTCAGAGTCCCTCCTGTCAGGTTAGTAACAGCGAGTAGCAATTTGTGCTCTGCAAAACACTCCCACTCAGCACATACAAACAAAACAATTTCTTAGTCATGCACTTTGTAAGACAGGGTTCAGTCCTGCAACCCTTGCAAAGGACAAGTCGTACTTTGCTCTTACCATGAACCCCGGGAACTGGGACAGTGGTGGCTTTTGACCATGGAAAACATGAAATATGCAACCACCCAATATGTTATTCTTTATCATGGTGAAACTAATTTCACTGCAATACTTATGTTCAGAATTGCTGCTGTCAATAAAAAGACAAGTTTTACCTCAAATCTTTCAAAACCAGGAACTTTAAAAAGACAACAACCAAACTTTGAGAGAAATTTTCTTAAAATGTGAAGTATTTTTCCCAATTTGCTGTGTTTAGTGGGTTTTTTTCAGATGGGTTTTATTGCTGGTTTTTAAAGCATAAAGGGTACAAACCTGAAGATATTCAACTTCAAGGTAAAGAGGGCAGAAAATTAGAAGCTCCTGTGCAACCATGATGGTGTTGGTTACTGTTATTCCCTTTAACAACATCTACCTTTTCTCTCCTCCAGGTGAGACTTTAAAATATAGGTATCACTTCCACTTTTCTTTATCTATTAAGGAATTAGGTTTATAAAGTATAATTGACCCTAATTAGTTACTCAAGAAGGAGAAAGCGATGCAAGGATTCCTGTTTATCCAGTCTTAAAAAGATGGTGGAGTGGAATCTCCAAAGGCAAGTTAATCTCTTCAGTATTAGATCAAAGCACTGTGCCTACTCAATTATTACAAAGTATTGTAATCACTGCAGTAAAAAGTTACCCATCAAGCCATTATTTGCAAGAGATTGATACACATTCAAGAAAGGATAAAAAAAACCACCACAGAACAAAAGGACCATTTTTGTATGTCTGTGTATCTCTTCAAATGTTCTCCCAGAAAAACTGCAACCATGAGGTACAGCAAACAAAGTCAGATGAGGCTAAAGCTTCTCTTTCTTCAGTAGCTAGTCTTCTTAAATAGAGCCAAATTCTATCCTCTCTCTCGTTCAGTGGGGTTCCATGGAAAATGTCACAACAGTCAGATTTACTACAAAGATTTCAGTGAAGGAGAAAAATCCAGAGGAAAGTAAATGTTTTTACTTAGATAAAACTTCTTACTGAGAAAGAAATAATCAAAATCTGTCTTAGAAGTGAAGATATAAAAAGAAAAAAGAAATTATACAGGCAGAGTTGTATGGTAGAGGATTATGTCAAGCAAGCGCTCCTAAGACTGGTATTTGCCAGCATGAGTTGAATTGAGTGAGGCTAAAGGTTTATCTTCAAAAGCATCTTCAATCTTCCAAACACCAGCACTGCTTATTCCCATTAGGACTTCCTCTCTTTTTTAAGTTAGTTTCTTTATTCAAAAAAGCTATGTATAATAGGAGGGCTAAGTACAACCTCTTCCCCAGTGTGCTGAGTATATTTGAGGGCAAAACATGCATTTAGGTTTTTTTTTTCATTTCCTAACCAAAAGGCATAATTTCACTGGGTAGGGTTGAAGTAATTTAGAATATTTTTTAGGGCTTTTGATATTCCAGACAAAGTAACACCTCAGAAAGGACTTCAACATTGAATAAAATGGAAGTATAATGTAGAAACAAATTCACGTTTGGTATTTTAGCACATCTTTTCCTTTGAGTCTTCATCCAGCACTGATTAACATTATCTTCCATTACTTACCTCATTAGGCAGTACCTTCATCAGTGTTTTAAGAGTCTTCTAAAAGGTTATTTGGAGAGAAAGCCTGCAGAAAATTCTACACATGCTAGGAGAAACCCTGGTATATGCTGACCATGCCCTTCTAAATATAAACTCTGGTTAGAGAAATGCAGAGGCCTCTTCATGCACTACATTACGTGGACTCCTCTCTGTGACCTCCAAATGTCCTGATTCTCCCTGGCTTACCACATAATAGTCATGTAATACTAACCTTGATGAACTACATATGAATAAGAGGCTATTTTGAGGTTGTAAGTGCTTCAAATTTTAAGGTTCCCTGCACACTATCCCACAGCTGGCTTGGGAGGAGAATACTTAACTCAATGTAATATGTATGCAGTAGCCTTTATGAAAGCCCAGGCTGTCCTCGGAGATCATCCTCCCTGTGAGGAGTCTGCCTTGGAAATAAGCAAAAGACTCAGATCATTAGCAATGAGTTCCATAAATGTGGCTGCTAAAGCATTAATGTGTACCTCCACCAACACCCAGACAGTCCAGTGCCCACCAGAACTGTCCATCTTGAACCACAAGCAAACCCCACCTGCTCCTCCCAGGCTGGGCTGCCCCAGTGGGCCATGAACCCAGTGGGTGTCTCTCCCAGGAAGCCAGGCCATACCCCAGAACTCCTTGAGGCAAGAGGGCTGAAAGCCTTCCACATCCCTGAACGTCAGGAGCCTGCAGGGAAGTCAGAACGCGTCAAATGAGCCCTGCTGCCGCTGCAAGGCCAGCAGTTCCCAATCACGAGGGGATGCTGCCGTTCTTTAGACACCATCTGTTGCAACAGCTGCTGGTGGCTTTCCAACAGCCTCTTTAGCGCAGGTCTAAAACCTGATTGCTCTCAGGCAACCACCCCTTCTTATCTAACCTTGATGAGACAGACTGAAGATCATGGTCACTTTGGCCCTCTACCGTAGGGCATGCAGTGGCACTGACCACCACAAATGGCAGTGTCACTTAGGGACTGGGAGACAGGATCACCAGAGCCCTACTGGGAGCGCCTGCGTGTGTGGTGTGGTGGGAACAGAGCAGGGGCAGGTATTCCCTAGCTAACAGCCCCCTCCCCACCGTCTGCATCTCCAGGGATGCAGCAAACAGTCCAGCATCTGGCCTGCCTCTTCCTCAGGGTGGCCTCCCTAGTGAAGAGCAGCACCATGGGAAGCCTGACCTCTACCAGAGACTGAGCAGTTTCCAGTAATCCCCAAGAGCCTTTCCTCTCCCTAAATCCCACGCTGCAGAGCCCGTGGGGAGCAGAGCCTTGCTCACTCCTGAGGCTCACTGCAGGCAGAACCCTGTCAGTCACTCCCCAAGGCATGTCCGCTTGGTCTGTCCCTGCACTCCAGCAGGCACCCCCTCTAAAACACATGGATATCAGAGCATATTGGGCCTGCTATCTGAAAAATGTCTTTTGTTTAATGTTTTGCTCCTCATGTTGAGTTTTCAGCACTGTTCAGCTATGTTCATTTTCTTAGCAGGTCTCCTGTGTAATTTTTATGAAGATTATACAGTGTCACCAGTCTGCCCTACTTTTGAATGAAAAATGCATTGAAAATCACTTTTAGCAACACATTTTTAAGACTTTTTTCTGCTAACTTAAAAAAACTTATTTCTGATTGCCTCCTTGCTCAGAAGATTTTTCACGTTGTCGTGATTCACCATCAAATAGAAGATTTTTATAAAAGTCTTTGGACAGAATGTCCTAATTACACTTGACCTCACTTTATACCGTGTGACCACGTGTGTATCTCTGAAAATCAGCATGTAAAACGTACTTTTGGAAAGAGAGTTATTGGACGTTTAAGACCATCTGAAAACAAATAAAAAGGAAACACGTCGAAGCAGCAAAGCAATCCCTTAGTCTAGCTCCTACCTGCACCTGCATTAGTGACTTACCTTCTATACCCTTCAGATGCCTTAAGGAACAGTAACACCCGTACAGCGCTTTTCCCCGTATTTTTATATTCCGATTATGTAACTGTGCTGCTTGCATAACCGCAACGACAATAAGTGTAGGATTTGTCTAAGGATCAACACAGAGCAGCTCCTGCCAGCCGCGTTCCGAGTCTCCCTCCCAGCCGCCCCGCTCGGAGCGCGCAGATAAGGTGGGTGCCGTGTGTGTCAGTGACGCTCACCCCGTGCAGCCTGGCCGGGAGCGTTTAGCCTAAAATAACGTTTGCATTCACTGCATGAGATAATGTCACCAAAGAAATCAGGTCTCAGCGGCCTTACCGAAGCACGCGCGACAGACAGCCACCCACCTGCCACCCGTCCCCTGTCTGGAGGTAGTTCCCCGGCCTGTCCCGCCGCCGGGGATCCCCCAGCCCCGCGGGGTCATCTCCCTTTTTCCGGGGCGCCCGCCCGGCTCCTGCCGCACGCGCGGGCGCAGCCGCGCTCGGGGCTGGGCGGGCGCCCCGGTGCCCCCTTTGTGCTTTTTACACCAGAACGCCCCCGCGGGCAGGGCCCCGCACCGAGCGGTGCCGGTGGCAGCTGACCCTGAGCCCGGGAAGGGGTCCCGCGGGTCCGGTCCGGCCGCACGCCTCGCTGCGGGGGCTCTCACGGGCCCGCCCCCCCGCTGCGGCCGCATCAATCATTAACGGCGGCTCGGGTGTCCAGCGCCTCCCACCCCGGGAAACCCTACCCGGGGCGGCGGGGGCGTCTCTTCCCGCTCCTCGGGAGCGCTGGATGCGCCGCCGGTTTCCAGTTACCGCGATGCCGGGCGGCGGGGCGGGAGGAGCCGCGGCGGTGCCGCCACTGCCCCTGCTGCAATGAGTGATGCTGCCGGGGGCGGCGGCGGGGGCGGAGAGGCGCAGAGCTACCGCGGATCCTCCGCCGGCGGCTGCAGGCGCAGCGGCTCTGCCTCGCCCGGTCGGCGGCGAGGCGGCGGGCCCGGGGCCGGCCGGGGCAGCAGCAGCATGCGGGCGGGCCAGGGGGACAAGGAGGAGGAGGAGGCGGCGTCGCCGCCGCCTCGCCCTGCCGCCCTGCTGCGGTGGGACGAGGTGCCCGAGGATTTCGTGGAGTGCTTCATCCTCTCGGGCTACCGGCGGCTGCACTGCTCGGCGCAGGAGTGCTTGGCCTCGGTGCTGCAGCCCACCAACGAGACCCTCAACTTCTGGACCCACTTCATCCCACTGCTGCTGTTCCTCAGCCGCTTCGGACGGCTGCTGCTGCTGCGGGGCGCCGGGGACGTGCCCTTCCACCACCCGGCCCTGCTGCCCCTCTGGTGCTACGCCTCGGGTGTGCTGCTCACCTTCGCCATGAGCTGCACGGCCCACCTCTTCAGCTGCCTCTCTCCGCGCCTCCGCGCCACCTTCTTCTACCTGGACTACGCCTCCATCAGCTACTATGGCTTCGCCAGCACCGTGGCCTACTCCTACTACCTGCTGCCAGGGCTGAGCCTGCTGGACGCCGGCGCCATGAGCCGCTACGTGCAGCAGCGGCTGGGCTGGCAGCTGGACTGCAGCCTGCCCATCGCGGCCTACCGCGTGCTCGTGCTGCCCGTGGCGCTGGCGCTGGCCGTGGGCTGCACGGCCGCCTGCTGCCGCAGCCGCGCCGCGTGCTGCGCATACCCCTTCGCCGTGCGCACCTTCGTGTTCGCCATGCCGCTCAGCATGGCCTGCCCCATCATGCTGGAGAGCCTCCTCTTCGACCTCCGCGCACGCAACCCCACGCTCTTCGTCTACTTCTACCGTCGCTACTTCTGGCTGCTGGTGGCCGCCTTCTTCAACGTCAGCAAAATCCCCGAGCGGATCCAGCCGGGGCTCTTCGACATCGTGGGGCACAGCCACCAGCTTTTCCACATCTTCACCTTCCTCAGCATCTACGACCAGGTGCACTACGTGGAGGACGGGCTGGCTGAGTTCCTCAAGGCACCCCTGGCTGCCCCCACCTACCTAGGCACCGTGGGGTATATGCTGCTCCTGACCGTCTGCCTTGCCGTGGTCGTCAGGAGGTTCCTCAACGTAGCAGACCTCTGCAAGCAGGACTGACCAGGCCGGTGACCCTCGAGACAGTGACCACCATGCCAGTGACCCTTGGGCTACAGACCCTTGGGCCGATGACCTTCAGACTGGTGACCCTCAGACCAGACCCACCATGTCCTGGAGAAGCTGTGAAACCCGGGGGAAACACACCTGTGGAAGAGCCAGGTCCCTTTCATGGAGGTTTGCTGGAGAAAATGACCATGGCAGAACTGCTCGTGCTCTTTAAACTACTAGGTTACCAGGGGAAGCAAGCAAATGCTTACTGGTATGTTGCTGCTTAGAGTATAAGCTGAAATAATTTAGCTCTGCTACTAGGAAGAATGCATGAATGGTGAATGCCACTTACTAATTTCGTAACAATTAGGTTTAAACTAGCTCTGTATATACACATATATTTATATATTTAGCTATATATTTATTAGCTACATATATGTGTATATATATGTATTCACCTGAAGACATTTGTGCAATGATTACTCATAGACTTTTAATCAACTCCTATGTGAAATTTCCTAGCAGATTATGCACTGACATTTATCTTCCTCTCTGATATTGTAACAGGCCTTTGCAGCCACATACTGGATTTTAAGTGCAAACAAATCGATAGCTATCTATAGTTTCTAAGGTCTTGCAGCCTTTTCAGCCAGAGAACAATAGATTTAAGCGAGAGAGGAAAAACAGCTGTGAATTATTACAGAATTACCAGTTGATGGAGAGGCTTTAATTAGACAGTGAGTGGTTGGTGTAGCCACTCGGATACTAAAATAAAATAGAAGGATATGTAAAATAACTGAACCAGAAAGGGGTCAAACTAGTTTGGAATGGGGGCGGGGAAGGAGGAAGGACACTGCATAATGGAATGGCTCTTCCCTCAGCACGTCAGGAACATCTGTTGTGCTAAGGGGGTTGCTAAGGGGCCCCTTTATCTTCCCGGGTAAATCACCCCCAAATCAGTCCTCTAGAGTCCAAGTCAGATGCCAGACTTTATATAAACCCCTGCCAAGCTCGGTGGGAGTTCTGTGGATGTAAAGAGAGTAACTGATGCATGAGATCTCATTCTGGATCTTTTAAAGAACTACATGGAACTAGTTTCTACTGCTCTTTAATTAGACCAATGTCAGATTTACCATCCTAAAATTAGTTGCAGAATAAGGTACTGCTGAATCTAAGTTCAGGACCTAAAATCTGGCTCTACAAGTACTGGATATGGCACTTTTTTATCATTCCCCACTTTTTCCTATTCTGATTAGTTGTGGCTGCAGCTGGATGTGTTGAAGTCCTCTTTCAGAAGCTTTGGGGGAGTTCAAAGATAAGAATTAGAAGGTATTTTCCAAAGCAGTATATTTTCAGAGCAACCCAGGTATTACCCTTGTCACACGACAAAGAGCTAAGTATAGATTGAATTTATTCTCTAGATACATTTTTGTACACCATGTGCAGATTTTAAGCAGATGCATTTTGATTTTGTCTCACAGAACAAGTGCAATAATATTACACAAGGGGGTTACAAATCGAAGTTCAGGTGAGAAACTACTTGTGTAACCCATTGTCAAAAGAAGGGTGGTTCTTCCTTAGGAAACCCTTGTGTCAGACTGCATAATAGTGTAGTAGCTCTTTTACTCAGCTCCTACTGTAGAAGTGTATTTCTGCTTGGATCTTTCCCATTTTCATGACATAGCATCTGAATCCCGAGACAGTGTTTTGAGTCCAGTCCTAGTCTTCTGTAAGACAAAGTCCCCTTTGTTTAAAATGAGAATATAGGAAGGACTGTAGCTAGTGATTATGAAGTCAAATCCTTAACACAGGTCAGCACCATCACAGAAACCAATAACTGATATGCCCTGTACCAATGTATCAGCTTTGTGAAAATGTCTTAATGGAAGTGCATAAGCTAAAAGTAAATTACACTCACTTAATTGTGTCTTTTATCTCAATCCATTTTAAGTATAATGGTTTGAATCTTTTAGATTCTCAGTGAATGATGAAAATGGCCTAACAAAAATATGTACTCTTTGCCAGCTACAATTCTGCTGTTATGTCATACATATGACATAACATATGTCAGATGGAAGGACAGAAAGGGAAGGGTCAGATGTGGTCTTTTAAGGAGATTGACTAGAATTATCTGAAGTAGCCGTTCCCAAACTTCGGCCTCTTGAGTTATCGTTGTTGGGCCATAAAAAACTGCACGGCCCTGTGTGGGTGGCTGTGTTCAGTTTTCATTTGCCAACCTGCATTAAAAGAAAATGGAAACTACATGAAGTATTTTAAATTTTACATATTTTCATTAACTTTTGTCATAAGCGTAGCATTGCTTTTTTCAGCTGCCAATAAAGCAGAAAATGATCTGCACCACTGGGAGAGGAGGCTGGTTCACAAAACTGTTATTCTTTGAAATGTGCTTTAATATTGTGAAAACCCTGAAAACTCACAATAGAAAGCCAGTGGATCAAGACCTGCAACGATGTCATCCTATGAATTTCCCCAACTGCAAAAAGAGGCCAAAAATCTTTGAGATGGGCTGTATTCAAGTTAAAATAATAGAGGCATAGTAGTTAGGGCCCAATGACTCATCCAAGTTTCAAAACTAATTATGTAGAAAGGGTTTGCCTGGGAGATGCCACTAGCACATCTAACCAGCAATTAAAAACTAAGGAATAAATCAGAAAGGCCAGGGACAGCAAACTGCAGCACTAGAAGACAGCTCAGAAACAAGCAACAGTAAAAGCCAAATGTAGAAGACCAGGCTTTTAGAGCATACTGTATAATGAATAATATATGTGTGCTTGTCAGTCACAATGTAGAGGACATCTGAAGAGGCAATGTCAAAAATGGCTGTTGCTAACTTGTAAAAATACATTTGATATTTGGAGTTAGGCCACACAGGGTCATCTATATATATCTCAACGACAGATAACAGCATAAAGTTTGGATTGCAACCAACTGCAATTTTACTGGAATCTTGCTGTTGTTACAAGAGTTGCCTGTGAGCCCCAGTCACACTGGAGATTTGGTACCTGGCTCTGATAATAAGAATATTGCTTCATTCAGAAGTTTCTGTTGGCATATCATTGAGGCACGTGTATGGGCCTGAGCACCTCATGGAATTATTTGTAAAAGCTGGTTGCAAGCACTGCTCTCTGAGCCACTGTAAGCAGGCTGCTGAATCCAAAGTGAATGGCTACAGGGAGATGTGATTAGAATTTAATAGTTTTAATTAATGGGTTTTTGTTTGTCTGGTTTTTGCTTAAAAAAATGTGGCTACAAATTAAAAAGGTACAGTAAGTGTGGAGAATATCTAGGGAAATGTTACCCGAGTGTCTTGTGTTTATTCAATGAAGGACATGTATGTAGATAATTGTTCCATTTGCTATGTCCAATGGACAGAACAAATCTGAGATAAAAAGATTAAAATTGGAACAAGATATCTATGATCATAGTGCTTGAATTTGCTCACACAGAAGTGAGTCAGCGTTTGTGTGACTTGTAAGGGTGCGGGTTAACTTTCTGGTGTGAAAGCACATGACTGAAGAACATGTGTAAGCATGTCCAGAGCTCAGACGAGAGGTCTAACCTGCAGACTAGATGCATAAGGAAATCCTAGAAAACTAACTTTTTTGCAGAAGTACCTGTCATAATGTTTTTCTAACCTGCCAGAAGGTCTACACTGTGGACTCCACAGCTCATGTTTAAAACCAAAAAGGCTTTTCAGGCCTTTTGTAGTAGAATCTGTGTGGGGATGGGAGCCAAGGTGGGGACTGGAGCACAGGGGGGTGGCCTGGAAATGTCTGGATATCTTTGTGTTCGGCCAGCACTGCCCTCCAGATTGACACACCTGTGCTGATGTGAAGTGACTGTTGCTGGGGCCACTTCCCAGAGTGTTGGTGGCACGGAGACCCCTCCTTGCATTCAGCATGTGCCTAGAACTGCAATCTGCACACTGGCATATATTCAGTAAGCCTGGCTTCTGGGCACTTCTGAGTAGCCTGTGAGCTTCAAGCTCACCTTCGTGTAAGATTGATAAACCTGATCTGTAATCATTATCCTGTTTTCTGTGGTGATACAGTATTTCTTCTGCAGTGTATTCATTTGAATGTCACTATCCAAGATATCTGTGAAGCTCTGAGCAGCTTCATTAGCAAGACTGGAATCTACAGTCTGGAAACAAAGGGAAAGGTTTCATCTGCATGCTGCACTTGTAGAAATTTAGCAGTTAAAAGTAGAAATATGTTGGGGTTTTTTTGCTGAAATGATAGTTCTGCTTGGTTGTCCAAGTGTTATGCTTATTATTTATTTGCTGAATCCAGCTACTTTGTCAGGTTTTTGTCAACAGTACACCTGCAGAAAATGACAGTATGAAAGTTTTACTTCATGTTTAAGTAAACTCTCTGAGGCAGCACATTCATAGAGCATTATTGCACTAAACTCAGTTGATTGCCATCTACATGCCTTACAGAAGCAAGTCATACCTGTAGTAATTGCCCAGATTAAACTGTTTTTCATTGCCTATGAGAGTAAAATGACCAAGTGGCCAGTAACAAGCTGAGGAGTCAGGCACTCCTGGGTTCTTATCCTTGCTTTGCCACTACCTATTCTGTAATCTAGGGCAAGTTGTTTAAACTGTGTTCATTTTCAATGAATTTTAATTCATGTGAAACACTGGAATTGTACCAGGGTTGAATTTGACCCTTTGTGTCTCAGTTTCCACATCTGTAAGATGGGGAGAATATACCTTACCTACCTCGCAGGGTTGCTCTGAAGACTAGCAAATGTTTGTAAAGCACTTAAAAATGCAAAGACCCTCCCAGGTGCTAAGAAGAAATATTGCTGAACTCCAGCAGAGAGAATGTTATATTTTTCCTCATCTCACAGGGAGAGGAACATGAACGTTTCCAGATCATGAACTCTTGGGACAAACCCTTGCCATTGCCATACTCGTAGGATGTTCACATCCTGTGTCTTTTGGAGCTGATGGCAAAGTTTCCACTGGCTTCAAGTGGGGGGCAATCAAGACCTAGGCAGTATTAAACAGGCTGACTAAATGCTTATGGGTCAGGAGGAAAGAGAAAACATACATGACTTACATACGCTTTTCTTCAGAAATTCTCACTGGTAACTTGTACTGAGGAGCATTTTGACACTCACATGAGGCCTCCTTGTTCATTTAGCCATGGACTGTATTCCAGTTACTATGAAACAATGGAGCAGGATTTCCCATCAGTGTCTGTAAGACTATGATTATGTCTCAGTTGCCATTGGGAATTTTGAACTACATCAAGCTGCTTCTTACAAGAGTAGAAAGACCTGAAATAAGTGAAGCTTTCAAGTAAAAATATGTAATCATTTGAGAACATAAAATTATATTGATCAAACAACTTTCTCTTTTTCTCTCCTGTTCCCTAAAACCAAAAACATGGAGTTAATCCTAGGACTGAGTGAAATCTGAACTTGGATCTTTTGACCACATATATGTACTCTGCCAAGGAGCCCTGAATAATCATCCTGCTAACCCACTCTGCCCATCAACTGGAAGGGCTGATATAAAAAGCACCACTGAGAAGAGGACCATGTTTTTAAGAGCTTTTCTAACTGGCAGCAGTAGCCGAGGGGAAAAAAAAAAGAAGACATCAAAGGGTTTGAGTGGTTCATTAGTCAAAGCCTGTACCTTTAGAAATTCTCCCAATATCCAAGTATATTCCTAGCTTCTGTTAGACACGTCTGAGTCAGGGCTATATAACCAACACCCAAGTTACAGCTGAGACTTTCTTCTCCTCAGATGAGATGTGAGATGGTAGTGTCACATGCACTGAAAGACACAGACCTCCATTCAAGATATTTAGTGTCTTGGAGCTGGGTGTGGAATAAAGTTAAATCATTTTCACATCTTGCTTAGACAGATGCTGCTTCATTCCACTGAATTCAGTAATAAATTATTGACCAAGACAAAGGAAGCAGGCTTTTGTTTAAAGTTGCTTGTAAGGAAACACCACCAGCAGACTTGTGCTTTCAGGGCAGTTGCTTCCTAGGCCGTACTCAGAACATGGAGGATTCTGAAGTTGGGCTTCACTATTTCATGGGAATGCCTTAGGATTTGTGGTTGTAGCTGGGGGTTAATAGTATAGAGAAACAGTTTATAGTAAGTCAATTCTGTCTGCTAGAGGTTCAAGCACGCTTTAGTAGGAGATATCGCATTTAAGGGGCTGTGCATGCAATGAACAAAAAGTGTGAATTTTGTTGGGAGTGTGGTTCTGTTGGGAGGGTTTGAAAATTTACTTTGTACACTTTTGGATGCTGACTACTGTATATGTAATGACTATGCATTTTTAGCAAAAAAAAGGGGTGTGATCTATAAATAAAGTTGATTCTGAGTTCATTTTTGCAGAAATGCATTTATGAAGTTTTTTTCATTTCTTAGTGTAAGTTACTGTGACACCTGTAGGATCAGAAATGTGTTGAATGTAGTTATCTTCAAACACAGATGATGTTAGCACGAGTACAAGAACTTTCAATTCTTGTCTTAGTTCTCCAGTATCTATGCTAATTAATGATAGACATCCCTGTTACATTAAGATCATTAATATGTATAAGAAGATTAGTGTTCAGCCTACAGTGCTCACTGAAAAATCATGAAATTGGTAGCAATAGCAGCATCAAGAATTGCAGCAAAATATTGACTGCAAAATGAAGAGGTCTATTTGGCATCAAGTAAAGTTTCCCATTTGGCAGAGTAGGATGGCAAAATACTGTTTTCAGTTCAAGTCAGGCACCAAAAAGCGCTCAGTGAACTGCAATTACATAAAGTATCTGCCTTAAGCCTTTTCTGTCAAAATTCAGCAGGACAGGATGTATCCCAGCATAATTGCAGGTACCCCCTGAAACTGTTAAAAGACTGAACACAATGGAAAACTGTAGGATCTTCTA
This sequence comes from Eulacestoma nigropectus, assembly GCA_013397775.1. Taxonomy (NCBI): domain Eukaryota; kingdom Metazoa; phylum Chordata; class Aves; order Passeriformes; genus Eulacestoma; species Eulacestoma nigropectus. The sequence continues at coordinate 1,769,141 of VZTE01005521.1, read as the reverse complement.
GTTGAGGTCTGCAGAATTCCTTCAAAAGTTCTAAAATTCTTGAGATTCTTATTTGCAGGCTTTGTACATCCTATTTGAAATGTGGTAATGACTTCAAGGATTTGATGATCCCAGCAAAAACATCCATTGCCCTCTTGCAAGCAGATGCTTCAAGAGACTACATCCTGCAAATAAACAAATGCTTCACAAGACTGCATCCTCCTGTTAACACTTAAGGGTTTTCATAGTGTTATCAGTAAGCTCTGAATCTGACTGCTGGACGTGAATGTGCTGGAGGAAAACCTCACAAAACTGATGAATCCAGTGAAGATGGCAAAACACTGAGCAGAATGGTAGGCAACAAAAGTTACAGCTGCTAGGACAGGTAGTTTATTGAGGTCAGTACCTCAGCCTTCACCTGTGGTGGATCCATAGTTACTCTGATAATCTACTGGAAATCTGCAGGCAATCTACATTTTGTTACCATGACATCACTTCTCTGACAAATGACCCTAAAAGTCAGGACTGTATTTGAGGAGGAGCAAAGGAACATGTGACACAAACAATTACCTTCAGATTTTATTCTCTCATCATAGGATCATGTAAGGTTAGCAGGATCTGCGAGTGCAGATGAAACTCATTAAAAATTAAAAGCTGGTCAAAATGTAGAGCAAATCAGTATTAATGCTAAGGCTAAATCTTGGTTGCAGTGATGAGAGCCTTTGGGGCAGACACTGCAGACGCACTTTCTGCATCAGAAACCCTCTACTACAAGGCAGATTTCTTATCAAGAGTGGCAGTACGCTTCTGTTAGCAGGGAGCTGGAAATACTTCTCTTGCCAGGAAGCACAGCCTTGGGGTACATGATGCATGGCTTTACAGAAGCAAAACAACCATGTCACACAATCTTTTTGGAGAGTAAGCAATTTTATAGAGTTTTCTAATTTGAGTCTCTCCTGCCTCCAAGATCTAATCCTTTCACGTTCCTCCTGACTGATGAAACACAAAAATATAGTTTTCCTTCATTTTTGGTGTTAAGCATACTTTTCATTATTATCCCCTGTTTGCTAGAAAATGTCTATTCTCTCCCACTCTCTTCTGCTGTCCTGAGAAACTGGGCAATGCCACATGTACAAGAAAAAAAACCTTGATTTTTTTTCCGCTCTTTATATGCTGGGGCTATGGAATTCAATCACTGGCACTCACTAGTGTTCCAAAATCTCAGCTTTTCTTTTTAGCAGCACTTGGAAAGACAACTATGAAATGTCAGTGGGGTGGATAACAAGCAGCAGTATCTGCAGCCCTCAGAAATAATATAAATAATGAGCGAAAGGTAAGCAGGTCCCTGGGACAGCTTCTCTGATACCTCTGTACACACAGGCAGCATCTCTCATTATCCAAAATTTAGTGACGCTCATAAGCACATGCTTAACTTTAATAGGACTATATGTTTATCTTTGTTCATTGACAGGGGCGAATTTTTCCTTGTGTTTAAGTGTGCTATAGAAGCAGAGCCCTAATGAGCAGACGGTGCCAGGGAAACGCTGCCAGCAAGAATCTGGCAAAGCAGATCCTGCCATTCAGCCCTAAGGCAGTGTCCTACTCTCCAATACCCAAGACTCACTTTCCCTCCTCAGCCGTAGCACTTTAAAGCACTCTCAAAAGCACTCTCAGGGGTCGTCTGAGAGATTTTAATACAAAACAAAGAGCACAATACATATGTATAGCTAGAAATGCACCAACTTAGTAATGAAATAAAGCTGCAGACTTTCCATTAGTACCAATTACAATATCAAAACATTGTTTCTTGCAGTGTAGTAGAAAATCATAGCTTGAAGAGAAAGTTTGAAACAGCAAGTAACCAGAATCAGTGAGCACTAAAAAATATATTCACTAGCCAACGTAGTTAAAAAGAGTATTTATTTCTGTATAATATAGACTCAAACAGAGAAACCACATATCTATGACGAACACCTTTGTCCCTAGCAATAGAGCACATTCCTTCAAACTGTAACTATTCTGCCCCAACAGAAGCATGCCATCTCCTTTATTCTAAAGTTCAGATGTTCTTTGGACAATTGAAAATTAATTTGACTTAACTGTGTTCAGTAAAACACAGAGAACTGAGAGTATACAAGAGCGGGAAACCTGCTCAAAATGCAATATTCAGGTTATTAAATGAATCTTACCTACAGTCCCAGCTAGCTTAGCACTCAGCAGCCCTATCACCTCAGAGGGAATGTACAGTCAGTGTATCTTCAGATCTGCTTCTACTGAGATGATCATTATTCCAAAGAATATAGCGAATTGATATAATGAGTGGAAAACAGTGCATACCTCCATTACAGTGAATCTGTGGTGAGTGTATTCTTGTATTCAGACATAAGGCTGAATTACATACATGGTAAATATGTTCAGACATCAACATTTATAAAAAAGTTGGTGGTGCCCTACATACTTTGGTTGAGGTCTCTAGCTGTTACCAAAAAGACATAAGTCTTCCTCATCAAAGGGAAAAAAAAAAGGTAAAATTAACCTCACAGAGTTTAAAAGATGTATTGATTTTGACTTTGCTGGCAGACTCTTACATGGGTTTGCACAAAGCAAATGAACTGGTGGACTTACAAATATTACCAAGTGAAGTAATCACTGCTTTCTCTTCTGAAAGTCACAGTGACTTTCTCCAAGCAGAGTTACTGAAGACCCACAGTGAATCTGGCCCTCTCTCCTTTACAGCAGTTGTGGCTCAGAATGCAAGTCCTCTGTGGAAAGTACTAGATGTTCACCTAGCAGTTTCCAACACACTTCACTGCTGCTTTTAAATAACCTCAAGGAATGTTATTCATTAGCCAAATATGCACATATAGCTAACAAATAATTATGACTTTCAGGCTCTGGAATTGTCATGATTTCTAGTTTCATTGTCAGGGCGACACTGCCAGGTATGTCCCAGACATGAGTGACTTCCAACTTACTGCTCAACACTCTTTGTTTCAAAAGCCATTTCAGTCCCCCACTAGCTCTTGAATGAAACAATCTGCTACAAACAGGCTGGTAAATGAAGTCCCTAAGGTGACAACTTCCCATCTGCACCATAATAGGTCAGCAGTAGTGCGGTTCCCTTCACAAGTGATTCCTGAGCTAAATTCACAAACAAGCACCAGACTCAATTCTCTTCCCTTGGCATTTTGCCCGGAAGGCTCAAACAGGCTGGAGAATAATTCTGACTTGTAAAAAGCTCTTTTACCCTCCTATTCCCTGATCACATCCCTGTGTGCAGTACTGGCACAGAGGATGCAGCAGGAATGCAGTGTGGCACAGCACCTCCCTGTGCTGCACCAGTCCCTCCGTGGCACGCAGCCGTATGACCCCGCCAGGGCTGCTCCCACACACGAGTCAAAGCAGCCTGAGAACCCGGCAGCGACAGCCCTGCCTGCCTGCTGTGCCAAGTGAACCTCAGAATAAAGAGATTCAGGCCTGCTGTTCAGAAGAAAGTTTTGCAACATTAGTCTGTACCCATCAGACCTGGGGAGGACACTGAGGTCAACCAGCAGGAGTTTCCTAGACAAGATTTGGTCTTACTCAGTTTTAGGAAAACAAACCTCTATTTTCTAACTTAGCCATCAATGATAAATTATATAGAGAACAGAAATTTTCAGTTTCCCTGAAGTTGCTGGATGGAGCTTAAAGACTAAACGGCAAAAAAAAAAAAGATAACTGGATGTAAAAATATGAACCCAGGAGGATAAACATGGCTGGAACCAGTGGAGAAAGAGATAAAAAGGACTACAGTGCAAGTCATGTAACAAAGAAGCAACAGCACATGCCCAAAGAAAAAGTTCAAGGAAAAGTCACCTTTAATATCAAAGCATTCCGTGAATACAACCACCAGAGACCCCTTTCATGACTCTTCAGGACCATAAAAGGACTTCCAGTGGGAGGTGGATACATACAAATTAGTTCTAGGAAAGTAATGTTTATGTATTAAATAAGAACCACGTTTTAATGAATATGTATGATTACGGTGTAAAAATACCTTGTTGTAAAGTCTCACAACACACACAGAATAAAAAAAATATCCTCTGTGTGTCCTGCACAGATAAAGAATGCCTACTTTCTAATGCTTCAGATTGTGTTAGAAAGTTTATTCCGGCCTATTTCAGTATCTTCAGCGCTCTGAGGTCTGTTTGATTGAATCCTCAATTTCACCAGTTTGAAAGGAACAAGGCAAAACAAAGTATTCACATATATTGATTGTTTTAATCTGCCCCAGCACGTGCGTACGGGTGAACAGGAGCAGAGCGGTGTGTGCGGGGGTGAAGTGCGGGGCAGTTACTGCAGGGAGGCTGCAGTGGCTCCGGGAGCCACCGGCCGGCGGCGGGGCCGGGGCTGAGGCTGGGGCTGGGGCCGGGGCTGAGGCTGGGGCTGGGGCCG
>VZTE01005521.1:1748149-1764227 GCA_013397775.1 Eulacestoma nigropectus | reverse complement strand
GTGTGGCGGGGCCGGGGCCGGGCCGGCGCTCCGGGCCGCCAGGAGGAGCCGCAGAAGCGCTGCCGGCGCGGGCACGGCCGAGGCCGGTGAGCGGCCGGACAGCTCCGGCACGGACACGTTTTCTCCACGGGAGCTGGCGCTGCATTTCTCACCTGCAGCGCACAGCGGGGAGCACGGCAGCCCCTGGCAGGCGCCTCCGCCCAGCGCCGCGCTTGCCGTGGCACGGCTGGTGAAAGTGCTACCCTTTGCGGCATCTCGACTGGGCACCGCTACCGTCCCCTGGACTTCTCTGCGGGGGATGCCCCATCCATATAACACTCTTAGGGAGAAGCTGGCACAGAGAGCCTGACCGTCTGGCAAAAATAATGCCTTAGAGGCAGCTACTTGCTGATATAATCCAATAGGGGAAAAAAAAAAGTGTTTTGAAGGGGATGACGCCACCCTCTTAGACATTCCTGGAACTTAAACTGACCATGAGTCAGTCAGAGTGAGAGTATGCATCTTGCTGTGTTGACTTTTTATTTAAACATACTGACTAAAATAAGTTCATTTGATCTGTTTCCTTCATCACATGCATACCACGGCAGATGCAGATTAACATATCTATTAGACTTACATATCAGTTTAAGACCAGTGTGACAAGCAAGCAAAGAAACAAAACAGGCAAGTAAAAATTCTGAAAGTATCTTCCTATGCAGGATTTCACCTTTCAAATTTGAGCAGTTGAAAATCATCAGTTCAGAAATGGCTCTTTCCTGGCCCAGAACATTCTGTGAGGATTTCTTAGGGTAAATTCATGGCAAGCGAGATAGACAAGCCCTGGTAAAGCCTGAGTTAGCCATGAGGCACACACCTGGCTGGCACGATGCCATGACCACCCTGCCTCAGCCAACATGTTGCTTATTGGATGTAAAAAACTTTTTTACTCTCCTGCTCAGTTTTCAGACTGACCCGTGTTCATAGAACCTGCCTACCGTATTCCCAGCTGATGTCAAACAATGCACATATATTTCATGCTACAGTTTTCAACACCTAAAGCATTAAAATGTTCTTTCTGAAATATTGCAGTCCCCTTTTTATCTCTAACATTGCAATGTTAGTTGGAGTATTGTAACAGTGCTGTGATTCTATCCCTGCTTGCTAGTTTACAGCAGGAGCTGTAGGACTGGCTATGCTGTTTGTAGGGCAGAGCTGACACTCAGCCTCTCATTGACAGACACAGACACCAGCTCTTGGCTTGCCATGAACTTCCAGCTCTCCCGGGGAGCTCCAATTCATTTTGGCCAGTGACACTTCACTCCTAACCTGCAGCCAAAGATCACACAGCACCCCCAAGACAGCCATGCTTTCCTGCCCACTGTTCATCTTTCAAATAAGCCTCTTCTGGGCACAGCCACAATCCAGAGCTGCCCTGAGGCTGTCAGATGATCTCCACAGCCCTTGTCAAAGTTGGTATATAAGCAAGCCTGGTCCACTCCTTTCTTATTTAACATCAACATATGGAAAAATCTTTTACAGTATTATGACTTCCTGTGCAAGCTGCCCAGTGATCCCTACATCTTGTGCTAGAACAAGCTGTGAAAGTCAGCAGCCTCATTGTATGGATGCAGATGTAGCATCTTATCAAAGTGTTTCTAACTCGCTCTACTTTCGTTGTTTAATTTATTTCTTCCCACTTTCTGACCCAACTTCACTGTCTCATCCATTTCCCTTTACAAATTTCAAGCCAGAAGCCAAATTTCTTCAGATCTGACTCCTATGCAAGCTGAGCACTGACAACTGCCTCGATTGTGAGTGGAAGGTCTCTGAGAGAAAGCAAGGGGGAGCAGCCAGTAAGGCTGTCCATGCTGCACACAGGGCACTGCTCCCTGTGTCAGTGCCACACAGGTGCCCTGCCTGAGGCTTGTGTAGCACTGTGTAGCTGCAGGTACTGCTGCCACACAAGCAGGATGCACAACTGACTTCCTAACTTGCCTGTGGCCTTTCAGTCCTGTCTTACACCGTTGGTTGTAGTAGCAGTAAAGAGTAAATAACTCTACATCCCACCTGAAATATGGTCAAAATATGGCAACATGCAATCATGCTTGTACATTCAGTTAAATCCAGTAATGACGTATTTTATTCTGACATGCCATTGAAAACTGAATGCATTTATTTCCTCACACAGTTCAGCTATAGGTAAAGCTTTTCTGGATGTTTCAGACACATCATATAAACTAAGTGAACACACAAATACCCTCTAGATACAAAATACCCTTGAGAGTGAAATTCTGGTCTCTCAGGAATTTGCTCAGGCAGTAGCAAGATTTACTGGTTTTTGTCATTAGATTTTATTCTTAGGATATCAGTCATCATTTCTTTGTCAACAGATTTTGCATATCTCAACATGACTGATCAACTTGTAAGTGCAATCAATGAGAACTCAGAGGGTTCAGCATCTTTTCTGATGTCAGCTGCTGGGATTTACTCTCAGGAGTATAAGAAATGTTCTGCAGTACGAGCCCATCTTTTATGCTCAATGTCAAATATACAAGGTTTCTAATAATAGAACCACCACAACCTGTCCAGCAATTCCAGTCCTGGATTTGCCACAGGACACATCTTGTTAGGTTATAGCTAATACAGTAAACAGTGACCCTTCATACTGACATGGTAAAAACAGAAAGGCTTCACATGATGGGGAGTTTTCTCATCTACAACACTCTTCAGAAGGATGTAGCAGGGTGAGTTTCAGCAATATATTTACAATTCCTCTTACACAAATTACAACAGAACTCTGGGGGTTTCATACGGCTCTTTATAAGTAGGAAGGACACCCATCTCCAGGGTATACAGATGCTAAATCTTTAATTTCAGACCTGACTTATAATGTATATTCAAAGATTTTTATTTTATGATGGGAACATAATAGAAGAAATAGGAATGTAATGCGGGAAATAAAACTTTGCACATTATCCCTTAACTCAAAGAATTTTCTTGAAAATTGTCACATTCCCTTAATTACATCCATGAAGAGATCAAGTTGCAGAAGTATCAGCGGCTTTAGGACTAGCTGTCAACAAAATAAAGTAACACAGTTTTAGGCTGTTGCTTAGCTTTGACTACTGGGGGCAGTAATTCTCTGGTCCAGCTGGTGTTACAGTGCAGTGTTCTCACCAATGCTCAGTTAAGAGTTATCTTAAGCCTGCAGAGAATTCATGTGACACCCACAGACTTAACAGGAAGGACAGAAATTACGCAGAGGTGCCAGGCTTCATGGGTCTCTGAGCTACATGCAAAACCCTCATCAACCCATATCCTACAGCTGCACAGCCACAGCTCCCAAGGGATCCCAGCCTCATGCTTCCTGCTGAGCACTGCCGCCATCCCAGCCTTCCATCCTCCACCACCACGAGAGCAAGCTGAGGCAAGGAGACAGGTTACACCCAGCATGCCACAGCCACAGCCCACAGGCAGGAGCAGAGCTGGACAGAGTTACGAACTCACGATTAAAACCTAGATCAGACACCCAAAGACAGGCAGTTATAAACTAAACCTGCAGAACTGCAGAGAGCTTTACATCTGCACTGCCTGCACATCTTGGCCCAGGAGAGCAGCTTGTTTCCCGTGAGAACTTGGCCAGTGACAGCCTGAAGGACACCCCAGTCTGAAGAACACCTCAGCCTCAGCTAGGCAGTGGCTCACTGCACTCATTTCCCAAAGCTGGGGCACTCATCCCATTAGCCCAGTCTGGTTCCTGGGCTGGGCTGGGTTTTGTGGAAGGTGCTATGGTGAATGCAGCAGAGCAGTGACTGGAACAGGGAAATGCTGCTTCCTCCAAAAATAATGGATCCATGGCACTTGCTCACAGTGTTTTTATACATATTGTAATGTCTGCACTTAGTTTTGTCCACATGCCAACTGTGCACTATATTCAGAATAGATGTACACAATTGTGCCTCCTGTTCTTCCCTGTAACACTGGGTAAACTGTGTGCCCCTGCCTCAAGGAATTGAGTGGACAGGCACTGGAGCATATTTGAAAGACACCAGTTAGAGTTGTGTACCAGTTTCACACTGGATTTCAATAGGAATGTGGTGTTAGCATCCAGCTTTATGACCACTGCCACTGCCTCAGTCTCTCCTTCACAGAATTTCTTCCTAAAGAAAAAGGCCTGAAATGCTGACCTGCACCCCATGGGAAAAATGCCAGCGGATTCAAAAATTCTGTGTTTCCTTGCTATGGCTTTAGAAGTACTAAAACTTTTTAATTTGTTGTAATACTCTAAGTTTTGTTCATCTTTAACTCAAAATCTGGATGGACATATTGCTGTACTTTAAAAGCATCAGCTACATATACTAGATTTGATGCAGTGCTTGCTGCTTGGTCATTCTCTTTTCATCTGCCAGAGCCTATGTAATATTTAAGTCCTTAACTTTTGAGTATTCACTTGGTGGATTCTTACCTCTTACTGACAGCTACCCGTTCTTTATAGCTTTTACATAAGATGCATAGATGCAGAAATCTGCTGTGTCCCATCCATCTCTGAGTTTTAAGTTAGAGACTCCTCTCCTTTTGCAGCAGCTTTCCTTCAAAATTTTCTTTGGAAATCTTTTATCTGAAAATATGTTTTAAAGGTCACAGGTCACTTATTGCTCTGCAGTCAAGAATTTCTTTCCAGATGTCAGAAACTACTGTGCTTTAATTATACAGTCCTCTGAAAGGCCTTCCACACTATGATTTTTTTGTTTTATGAAAGTCATTTTATTGGCAAAACATATGACTAACAAAAGGGATATGACTCTATGCTTACTGTAATATGAATTACTACAACACTGTTTACAGCTGAGCTTTAAAAACAATTTTCAGGCAGCTCTGGTTTTGATGACTAAAGCTTTAAACCTCTCAGACTATTTTACTCCTTTTTTAAAGCCAGAGACAGTGAATTTCTAATTCCTGATGCCATTTTTTTCAGGCTGGGCATAGGTGTCTGTAGGTCAGGCATATGCACTGGAACTATCTATGCTTTTTTGAGTTCTCTAATGGAAACTAACACAAACTGTAAGAAGATGTTAAAAAATTGCGACGCACTGTCTAATTCACAAATTGAGACAAAGCGAGAGCAGTTCTCCTCAGCCTGCACGTAGCTTAAAGCTTGCTCCTTCTGCCTTAGCCCTGAACGAGAACTTGTTGCCTGAAACATTGTCTGTGTTTTAGCTGGTCCACTGAAAACTCATTTGTGCCGAAGAACCGTGCCTTGCATGATGCCTTCAGCAAGACTCTGCAAAAACATTACTGCTGGAGCTCCATACAGCCGTGGCTATTGAACTGGCAGGCAGGTCTCAAGAGTTCTTTATTCCTGTCAGACACAAACCATTATAGACCAGCATTCTCCAAGAGACAGATCTGCTTGTGGGACATATAAATACTGGTTTTCCTTCCATTGATGTCAATAGGAGCAAGAATGCAGGTGTGATGTTATGAGATGCTAAGTTCTTAAAATACGTTCTGAATGATTTCTATTTTTAAGAGCTGTTTTGCTTTGGAGGATGAAAGGTCTGTTCACTTAATATGAGGAACAAGGTCTGTCTCAGAGATGTGGAAGAACATCTATTCATCCAAAAGCTTAGCTATTTCAGGAATAATCTGTAAATTATTTTAAGAGTTTGTTTAAACCGTTGTTAACTATACCTGGCAGATTTCTGGCAAATGCATTATTGTTTCTTTAGACTTCTCCATTCCTGCAAGGAAACTTTTTGGGAGACGGGACTTGTCACTTCTCCTGTTGACACTGTTCTTCTTTGTATAAATAATTACACATTCACTGGGACTGGGACTAACACCTCCACCCTCCCCAGGAGGGTTACTGAACCATCAGACTAGAGCATTGTTTTTTCTCTCACCAGCTGGCTCCATGAATATTTAAGTATATTTTACAAAGTGGGACTGTTCCAGTCAAAGGGGCTGATGGTCAGGTCACTGCTGTGAGGGAGAAACCTAAATTTGCAGAGGAGAGGAGAATTCCTCTCAAACACAGGTAGGAGTTAGATTTTGTGAGGCATGCACTGACTTCTTCAGGAGCACTAATGCGATCCTCACCTTCTCTGTGGGATTTACACATCAATTTGTGGCATTATTTTGACAACCACTTCCATTAAAAATGCACTTTTAGCATTAAATGGAATAGTTTGCACCAAATGAAATTGAGTTTGGAAACTTGATTTCATTTAGAAATACAAAAAAACATGTTCAGCTCCTGGGTACTGAGATTTTCTTTCCTGTCCAAGTATTCAGTCAATTATTAGCCCATAGTAAATTAGAAACTCTTCCCAAATAATATCTTGTTTACCAGTATGGGCTCCACAAATTCTATGCCTTTTATCTTAGTCTAATCAAAGGTCAGGTAGATAATTTCTGCTTTCTGCTTTAAAAACTGTGAATTTTATGAATCATACCTTGTTGTCATATAGTGAAGGGCTTCTGTGAAAGGCAGAGTAACCTGGGAATCCACAGCCTGGAAAAACTTCATTTTCCCCAACTGAAAAATATTCAGTTTAACAAACAGACTTGTATTTTAAGGGTAGTTCAAACACCAAACTAAACCAAAACAGAAAAACAGGGATTAGGAGTGGAATAGACTGCTAAACAAGCCAAAATTGAATGGCAGATTTAACCCCTGATTCTTTTATAATACAAAGTAGCTGAAGAATTTGGAAATTGAGTGAAAATTGTCACAACGATCTTTGAACACAAGGATGCAGTAAAATCAAAATTCCTGTTGTGTTTGGATCAGATCTCTGATCACTTTTTACAATTAAAACTTTTTGGGTCTAAGTCTTGCATTAGACTTTGACTGGAAATGTATGCTGAAATCTTCTTCTGCATTACAGAAAATGTAAAAGTGACACAACAGGTATAAATTCAGAAAATAACAATCCAGGGCAGATCAGAGACACTGAGTTTAGAATCTGCTTAGTTGAACTAGATGTACTGGACTTTCATTTACATTTAAAGGAGATAATTGAATAAAGGTACTTAATAGGAGACTCTGGTGTTAATAATGCCAGAAAATTCTTAAGGAATCCACAGAGGAACACTTTTATCTGGGTAAAACCTGTAACCACAAGAGGGGTGATAACCAAGAGACAGGCAAGCAAACATTTTAGGGTGGTGCCAAGGCAGAGAGAAGTGTCAGCAGTGTTTAAGGTCCTAAGAGCCCAGAGCTTTGAAAACTTAGCTGGAAAGTTGAATACAGAGATGTTGCACTGGATAGACAGTATAACAGTCATGATCTATTGGTTGCACTTATAACTCAGGCTCCATATGAATCAGTTCCTCTCATTCCCTTTCAAGAATCTACATACCTCGCATCACATATCGACATCTGCACCTATTTACAGCAGGAATTCCTTGCTATTTGACACTGCACGGGGTAATTATTATCAGTGCACCGCAGTACATCTGGAAAGATGAAGGAATGCTGGCTCAGCATACCTCGGGCAAAGCACTGCACCTCTTAAAGAAGGATGGCTTACATAAGACAGGAGCACAAGAGCTGCATCCGTCTTTCATGCACGCCGAAAGCCAGGCATAATTGCTTTGAAGTGGAAGAGTTACAGCAGTACAGCTCTCCAGCTGTAGAACAGGGAACAACAGAAATTTAAATAAATACTTACCAATCCTTGCAAATGCTCTGTTTCCTTATTCAAAGATGCTACCCATCCACCAGAAAATATTATGTAGTAGAGGCAGGCAGTCTTCATTCCTTTCCTGCTGGGATTAAAATGAAACTTGGCTGTTATCTCAAGAATGAGCCCAAAGACCAGGCTTAGATTCTGGAAAGGCTTCTCATCTCGAAGTATCCTCTCAGTAAGTGAGTTGAAGGATTTAAACATAAAGACTCTTTCAGAACAGTTGCCTGTGCTCAAGTGCCCATGTCCAAACTGAAGTCAAGTATCGTTTAGGAACACTGAAATTAAATTACAATATTACTTGCTCAGTCTGGCCCTTATTTTGTTTGGTGGATATGAGAAATTTCCTCAGAGACTGTTAAAACAAAAATAGTCTGAGGCTTTTGAAAGGATTTAAACAAGTTACTCCTGGAATACAAAATGGATAAACTGCTGCTTGATTCTGGCACTGCACTTCCGATTTCTAATGTACTAAAGGACTGTTGTTGAGTTAGAACTAAATACAAGTTCCAAGCATTTTTATACCAAATATATATCTAATTTAGGCATATAATGCTGTTTCTCTAATGCTTTTCCAGTGTTTAGCTTACTTTTGTGATACATTTGGTAACTAAAATTACTACTATCTAGTAGTCTCAGCTCCTAAAATTTCCATGTATGTTCCTTCAATTTTTTATAACTTTTCCCCTTAATACTTTAACATTTTAATCACCTGTAATATTTTGCCCATAGGAAGAAGCACTTATCTAGTACTCAGATGTGTTCTCTGCAATACCATACTGAGACTGATAGTGACATTTCTTTACATATTAAAAACAACAATTCTGTGAAAATCATTACCCAACAACATAATAGATCACAGATGTGTTTAAAAAACGTAACATTAGGCTAAACTCTGAATTCTGGTCTGGAACGCATGTGTTCATCTCCCAGGGCAGTAATTCAGCACTTAGAAAAAGTAAACTCACTATTGTAATGCACATGGCAAATAGCTGAGTTCCAGCCACCAGTGAAATAATTTGGCCCCAATTTTGCATTCCATGACCCCTGTACTCTGATGGGAAGTAGGCCATAGGGACTGACTGTAATTCCTGTAGTCAGAACTGCCCAGCACTGGTACAATTTATTGTTGCACAGGAACATCAGTGATGCAATACCCACCTTTTTGCCAGGGACACTACACTGAATAAGGACAACCGAGGGCTTAGCATGAACAACAGAAGGAATCCAGGAAGTCTTTCTGTACCAGCAATATGATGCTGTACCTGGTAGAGAATGACTGTATCAAGATATTCCCTCTCAATTACTTCAGCTCTCTTGGCTTGGCCTAATCTGCCTGCTAATCTGCCTGATAAAGAAAGTGTATTTTCCCTGTTCTGAATTTTCATCTTTGAGGAAGGAAGTCCTTCAGATGTAGGCTCCCCCAGTTTATCATTCAGATGTAGCTGTTGAGCTGCTCAGTTAAGTTAGGGACTCCTTTTCAAGCCAAGAAAACAAGTGCAAGAATTATTACAGCTGATGGAAATTTGATTGTATTCTCCCATCTCTTGTTGCACAGGCTGTCATATGATTTGCACGTTTTGTAAAGTGCTTTTTCCTCATTGTCCCCTTTATGGTAATTTGGAAGCAGATGGTGAATTTTCCTATCAGTAAAAGTAGGAAAACAGTATTTTAGTTGGCTGAACTAAAATTGCTAACAACACTTTTCTTCCTAAAAGCATTTGCAGTAAATAAATTAGATCCAACTGTTCTCATTTTTATGTATAGCCTTATAAATAATAGTAGAGGGAAATTCAGGAAAAGCAATGACAGCGTTGGTAGGAAACTGTTTCTCACAGGGCTTAGTTCTGATTTCAAATCTGTGTTGTCAGTAACAGCAAACTAATTACATGTGAAACTGCACCATGAGACTCAGGTCCCAGGTATCACCTGTGCAATAGAGTATGACAGCATAACACATTTGATTCTCTTTAGAAATATCTCTATCCTGCAACTACAGCATTCAGAAGACAGGAAAGAAAAAAAATGGGGGGGAGGCAACTGAAACTAGATGCCTTAATACAAACCTACTTATTTATAGACGATGTACAACTCTTTCTTGAATTAAAGCAGACACATGAAAAATAGGTACCTTCTTTGCTCGGGGTTCCAGTTTTATTTTTGACAGCATTCTTGCTGAAAGCGCACTCTCATCCTGAAAGAGACTTCTCTGGAGCATCCTTGATGCCTTTTGCAACTTTTCTTTCCCTATTTCTGCACAGAGAGTACCCAACAGCCTCTCAGTGCACGCACTCCTGAGTGCATTCCCAGGTGCCTTTACTCTATGCCTCCAGTGTCACTTGCAGCCAGCTCGAAGGGAAGGTGGCTGTGACCATCACCAGTTTGTTAGCATCAGTTCTGTAATGTAATACAGCAGTGGCTCCACACTCACTTTCTTCATTCATGTCAGAGCTGAGTTTAACAGTGTCTAGTGGAGGTGGTGCTTTTGGAGGGGAAAGGATACTCTTGTACAGTAGATTGTTCAAAATATCAGCTCTTTTCATTTCTCAGTCTATAAACCAGACTCTGACCTAAGTCTCCAGAAATTTATTCATATACAGATATAAGTGAGTCTTGTCATTAAATGAGAACAGTGGCTCCAAGGATGATTTTTTAAATATATATATCCCTCATAAAAGTAATTCTATTTTGTACCAAGAAACAGAAAGTCTATTTTTTTCCATTTTAGTGACACAATTTTCTAGCTGCTCTCTTATTTCCTTCTTCAAGCACAACACAATTAATGGTCTCATGTTTCTTTCCCACAACCACCAAAGCAAAGGAAATCTGTTTTGTAGTTTTGTTTCATAATATTATCTACTTGAAGATTTGCTGATTTAGATTACATCAAGACTGGCTAGCTGATCTGTCTTAGCTTTTACAGCTCTCTAGATAAGAATAGCATCCCATGACTCTTGATGATGCCCTGCCCCATGCTGGAGCTCGGGAGTTGTCCTGCAGAGACTGAAGTGCTTTGCTCCTCTCCTCTCTTCTCTGTCTGCTGCTGGAAGATTTGGCCATGGGACTGCCTGATTCACAGGTACCTGCTGGCAGTTCAGGGGCTCTGCCTTTTTTTATTTTAGGGCCTTCTACTCCAAACTTTATGCTCCTGCTCCTTTTAGGTATTGAGTATTTTCCTTGGGCTATTGTGTTTCAAATGCACTGTTAGAGACATAGCACTTGGTTAAAAATATTTTTTTTTAGAGTCCATTCTTCTGACTGGTACTTTAGCCATTTCAACACCTGCTGTGTGATATGGTCATTGTAAGTGCCTGCTCTTGGTCAGTGGACCCTGGGATGCTTCATTGGAAGTGTTGAAACAATCCTTTAGGAGTCTTGTACTATGAAGGAGTATCTGTTCATAACACTATGAATGTTTCCAGCGTCCTGCTTGATAGCAGGCACTCTGGTTAATCATTATTAGATCTCTTTGGTTACAGGAATGTTTGCAATTTAGCTGTAGTTATCTAATTTATAATTTTTATATTATGATGCAAAACAGTTCAAGTAATGATAAATCAACACCATTCTCCTTAATATTTTCTTATGCTGGCAAATAAGCAATTGACTTTGAAGAATAGAAGATAAAACGTTTTAAAAAAAGAATTATTGGATACCAGTTTGTATTCCTATAAAAAGAGGCAAGTAGAAACTGATATTAGTATTACCCAAACTGGCAAATGGAAACACCAGAAGGTAATTTAGAAAAGCCATACTGAAAAACTGTACTGCTTTTATGATTAATGCAGCATATCCAGTCTCTGCTAAATGCTAAAATTAAATATGAAGTTTTGCAACTGTATTAAATATGTCATTACTTGAGGCAAAACTAGCAAAAAAAAATTTTAATTAAATAATGTAAACTTTGTTCCTAATAAGTTCCTAAATTCCTAAGGTGTGAGAATACTGTCAATACTACATTTACATTTGGTACCTCAGTATCAAAAGAAACAGGGGAGGGGAGGTCTATGACTCATCACAACCATTTTTTATATAAAGCCAGAAACCACATTGTCATTTGATAAATGAGCCAAGAGCAAAGCTTGACAGACAAAAAGAGAGAAGAGTGAGAATTCCAGCCTGAGGAAGGGTGGAGGCTCTGCAAGTTTTCCAGTGACAAATCTTGTGTGGTTTTTTATTTCTATAAAGTAGCAGATTCAGTTAAAGGCATAACATGGATAACTCTTTGTCTTACAGATCTAAGCAAATTTGGGAATCCTAGGAACTGGCTGGGCATATCAGTTTGCAAGAGTCATTTTAGGTGCTTGGATTATCAAGAAAATAGGGATAAATCCTCTCTATTGCATGTTGTCCAATGCTATTATGAAAAGGGACAACTTGCAATTTCAGGAAATACCAGAGTTCTTTTGGAAGTGAAAATATCAAGATCTTGGCACTGAAGGCTGCACTGAGAGAGTTGGGGTTGTTGAGCCTGGAGAAGGCTTGAGACCAGCCTGATTGCAGCCTTTCAATAAGTAAAGCGGACTTAAAAGAAAGATGGGGGAAACTTTTTAATAGTACCTGTAGAAACAGGACAAGGAGTAATGGTTTTAAACTTAAAGATTGTGAACTCAGATAAGATATGAGGAAGAAATTTTTTATTATGAGGGTGGCAACACCAAGAAAGGTGGTGGATGCCCCATCCCTGGAAATGTTCAAGGTCAGATTGGATGGGGCCCTGACTAGTCCCTGCTCATTGCAGGGGTGTTGGACTAGATGAACTTTAAAGGTCCCTGCCAACTCAAACCATTCTATGATACATATGAAATAAAGTGCGTATTGATAGTATTTATGTAAATTTAAATTAATTTCACAGTGTCAGCTGAACAAGGACCTGTACAGAAACACCAAGACAGCACTAAGAGGTCTTTTGCCATCATACGAGGTATTTTGTGCAGGCCACTCTCCACAGAGAAAAGAAGATTTGGTGAGAAGCCTGAAAGCTGGAGCATAAACCAAGCTTCATTTTCAGTCACGTCATCAGGTCACTTTGGCTGCTGCATGGCAACATCATGATTAACTTTGTCACAGGAAAGATGTCAGGGATACATGGAGCCACAGGCGGTTTGCACCAACATTTACACAGTCTTTTCAAAGAACATCCCAGGGACAGTCTGTCACACAGGGTTACATTTCAGGAGGAGGTTTCCACTTTCCACTTCAGTAGTTGTCTCATTTTCAGGCAGACAAGGTCTTGCCAGACATTCATTAGGAAATTTGTCTCTTGTTAGCTTTGTGTACAAAATGTCTTTCTTCAGTGACTGATAGGGAGAAGCCCTCACCCCTGGATCACCAGCATCACTAGCTGAGCCCAGGATTGCTGGCAGCACCTGGTGGGGGAAGAGGGATCACTCAGGCTGCCCATTTCTGCCAGACGGCTGCAGGAGGCAATGACACCCTGGGACAGCAGGCATTTTTTATAATTACTATGGCACTAGCTCTGTAGTTCATATGTTAAATGTCTGTCACTAAAGATTCATCATTCCAAGCCTGAAGATGTGTCACCTCAGGGACACGTGACAGAAAATAGTTTTTGTTCTACCTTCAAAAATAAACTACTGTAGAAAACTTGTGCTGCAACGTCAACTGTCAAAAGTTAGACATTTTTTGTCC
Source organism: Eulacestoma nigropectus (assembly GCA_013397775.1). NCBI lineage: Eukaryota > Metazoa > Chordata > Aves > Passeriformes > Eulacestoma > Eulacestoma nigropectus. The sequence continues at coordinate 1,750,905 of VZTE01005521.1, read as the reverse complement.
ACATTGATAAAGACACTTTGCTTATGCAACTCCATACTGCTTTTGTCACATAACCTATGCATCATTTATGCAAAGAATACATACACAAGGCAGCATAATTAAGATTGCATGAGACTGTAAATCTGCCATCTTTTGGGACTGACTTAAAACTTTTCTAGCTGAATTTATATTCACTACCTACAAACAATTCCTAACTGTGCATTCCATGGTTTTATCCCAAAAAGACAGGGATTCTAACAGATGCTGATTGAGTAGCTTCCTGACTTCAAAAATGAAATACCATCAGTATATGAAAAGGTTTATTTGATTTGCTTCCCTGCAAGAGTAGAGGACTGGGCTTGGTGAAGAAGAAAGGTCACTCCTGTTTCTCTGTTCCTAAAAGATCATAATTTAGCTGAAGATTAATGTCAATGCTAACACGTTTATTTATGGGTAACTACTTACTGGCCTTTTACTTTTCTGTTCCTTCTGCAGCCATTGATGGAAAGCAGCCAGATATCTCTGGGTTAGTTCGTGGGTGAATTCTGTCTAGCAACATCATTTACATTTGGTAAATGCAGTTTAATTTGAGAGCCTTGTTTATAGTCTGTCATTTACTACTTGTGGTATTCATAATCTATTTAATAGTGGGGCACTAAAGAAGTACTTGAGCACATTAGATTTAGGGTGTTTAGGGAACACACATTTAGGGTGTGTTCCCAGACAGGCAGTGCCAGGGAGAGATGCTGCTGTTTTCCCGATTGGCAAAGGTGCAGGAGCTTGGGTGCACGGGCTGGGCACGGGCTGGGGGCTTTCCCAGCAGCCTGTTCCTCACCTCAACTTGCTCAACAGGCCTGAAATGCCCCGTTGCTGCACAGATCTGTAGATATGCTTGGGTGGCAACACAGAACCTGTTAAGGTGTTAACTGTTCAGAAGTTTAAAACTACCTTTAGATGAGGCAAAAGTCTGCAGCAACCACATACAAAAGAAGTCTTTGGACATGTAATCCATGGGAAGTAACAGCCTTTGTCTGGTTTTGCATGGAGCACAGCTCTTCAGTGGATATAAAGCCTGAAATACTCTTTTTATAAAATAGAGGGTCTTCTCTAGACTAAAAAACGTTAACAGAAAGGAGCAGCAGGGAACACGTGTCTGTGCTGTGAGGATTACACAACTTTCTGTCATACACATTGACTTCCAAATCTACCAATTTTTATTATCATTATACTACCTTCATGACTATACCAATATACCAATAAATAAGTTAAGCTTTTAGCTGCTAACCAGCATCTTATTGGTCATGGTGTAAGTAAATGTCTCCTTTTTAGTTTTCTTACTTCCCATTTCTGTCACTTAAAATCAGTTCAAAACACAGCTGCAAATATAATTTCTGCTCTGACAATGTAATGATCTCTGTTTCCACAGCCCCTTTTTTGTGAATGGGACTCCCTGCCCCAATCCTCCACCAAGCCTTGCCTAGGTGTGTCCTGCTCCTTCCTCCAGTCTCACTAGGGAGGTCGTGGGGCAGCCCCTCCTCAGGGCTGCAGGCCAGGCCCTCTCACCTGGCTGCCAACATACCTGCAGTCCTAAAAACCTGGGCCTCTGCAAAACCCACACACCCCCCAGCCTCTGCTCCTTCTTGTCTTCCAGTGCCTCTGTGCACACCAGAACACTGTTGGCACCTCTTACTTGCCAGCCGTCTTGCAGGCTGCCTTCAAAGATCTGGGCTATTCCAACAGCAGATGCACCTCTTCTCCCACACAAATCCTCTTGGAAATTTAGCAAGCATGGATCCAGGTTAGTCTACTGCTTCCTTCACCCAGCACTGTGGAAAGGAGAGTACAGGTATCACGTCTGCTAAACTGCAGCATCCACTTTCTGTTTAATCCTCAGAGCATCCTCTCTAATCAACAGCACTTCAAAGTCTTGGTAGTGGGACCACTCTTCTTTGTATTTTGCAAGAATAGGAATTTTAAGTGCTTAATAAATGGGCCAAAAATAAGAGAATAGGCTTATATTCTGCCTTATATGCAGGAGAATTTCCACTTCGTTACTCCAGTCTTTGTTCAATTGGCCGTGCCTGAACACTTCTATAGACTTATCTCCTTCTCCTGCAAGAAGCACATATGGGAAGAAGTACTTAAAAACAGTAAGAGGAACTGGCTCTTTAAAAAGCAATACTCAGAAGATAAATTATCACTTACTGATGTGATAATCTGTATGTCATTGTTCAATAGCATTAACAATGTGAGGGTTTTTTAATGCCACGTTCAATAAGAATACTGTGCTCAAAATAAGAATACTGACTTAATTTTTCATTTCTTTTCTCAGTCGAACAACTTTGGCCCAAATCCTGTAAAACACCCAAGTATTGACTTCATCACTGTATGCTCTGCTACAGCCTTTTAAAGACTATCATTCACAGCCACAGCGAAAAGGCTACTAAATGGGTCAGGATTACCCATTGGTAAACAAAACGAATCATTTCAAGTTTACTTTAGAATTTAAATAAAGAAGAAATTTCAAAGTAGCATTACTATTTTTCAAGCTTTGGCGGAGCTGCAGACGATTGCACAGCCGGTAACACTGAGTTCATTCATGCCCGGGACAAACACCCGCACTGTGCTACCTGAGGACGGCAGCGGGGCGTCGCGGGGGGCTGCGGGCTCGGGGCGGGGCCGCTGACGGGGGGGCACAGCGCTGGGGCAGCCCCCGCGGGCGCAAAGTGCGCGGGGCCGGGGGTGCCCCCGGCCGAGGCCGCAGCCCCCGGGAGGCA
>VZTE01005521.1:1713529-1747643 GCA_013397775.1 Eulacestoma nigropectus | reverse complement strand
CTCTGTCCCCGCACAGGTACCGCCCCCGCTGTCCCCGCACAGGTACCGCGCACCTCGCACAGGTACCCCCCCCGCACAGGTACCGCGCTCCTCTGTCCCCGCACAGGTACCGCCCCCGCTGTCCCCGCACAGGTACCGCGCACCTCGCACAGGTACCAGGTCCCCCTGTCCCCGCACAGGTACCGCGGCCCTTCCCCTCCCTCCGTCCGCCGCCCCCGCGTTCCCACCGTGCCTCCGTGGGGTGCGCGGGTGTTTCATTGCCCGTGACTGCATCGAGGCAGGAGCGTTTTCCAAGGAGCCTGGGACCCTGCGAGAGCAGCCCGGTGCCGTGTAATCTGTATCCTCTCTAACACAGCGGCACAATACGGTGTGGCATCCCGGTGTCTAACGCTCGGCAGGGCGTTCGCTCACCCTCGTGTCCTCAGCAGTACCAGTGGTTCCACAAAGGTTTTCCAGGGCTCCTCGCGGGTCAGTGCAGCGTGTCCGGAGCCGGCACCGGCACCGGCACCTGAGCTCACCTGAGCTGAGCCCCGAGCACAGCTCGGCCACAGGGCTCAGCACCAGGAGTGGGGCTCAGCCCGGAGTGGGTTGTGCTACTGAGCTACAAAAAAGTACCAGAGACTTCCTTGATTAAAACATATAAATTCAAAGCATAGAAAAGAATGAGAAGTAATTTTTATATCAGTGCTATTTTAACTACTATTATATGTACTATAAAAAGTCATTGCTAATGATTTTTACTAATTATTTTTCATTATAATAGCAATTTGTAATGATGTATCACAGTGGAACACCTTTGCTCTTAGGAAGTAAAAAAGGAGAGAGGGCTAACAGTCTGTGCCAACCCAGAATTACAGCCCAAGTAGTTAATTTTTTCTACACCTAAGTTCACGCATTAAATTGCACATTCTATGTCAATAGTGATATTATGTAAATAATTAAATATGTTTCATGTTAGCAATGGTTTTAAGTATTTAAGCTGTTGAGACAGTTCGTGCCTCTTGACTATTATACAAAGAATAAATGAAATATATTTTAAAATTAAATACTGTTTTTCCTGTTATTCTCAGGCCTACATTTACATGTGGAGGAGTTGTATCTGGAGAGTCAGGGTTTATTGGGAGTGAAGGATTTCCTGGCGTCTACCCACCAAACAGCAAATGTACTTGGAAAATCACAGTAAGAATTTTTAATACCACAAAATCAGTGCTGAAGACAATGAACAGCTATTTGTTGTTAAACTATGTTTTACATGGGGTAGCATATGTGCAGTAATGAACTCAGTAACTCAAAGTAGCTCAACTATCTGGAGCTTTTTAGGGTTGATGTAATATGATAATAGTGGCTGAAATAGAACTGGCCTTGCCTCATGTCAGAAGCAAATTTTCATTGACTTCCCTGATGCACCTCTAATTGTTTTAACTTAACCCACTTACAGGCAAACATCTCCCCTTCCTGTCACTGCGGAAAGCAATAGTGAGTTCTATCAAAGAAAAGGTTTGAGATGGAGATTATGAAAAGCAAAGTGTCTTGGCAAGAAAACATATAAAAAGTTTCAATCAAACACAAAAAATTCAGGCGAGTTTGCTTGAAGTGTGCTGCTAGCAGTGTTCTGCCAGCCAGGACATCTGGAGTCTGTCATACAGCAGGCTGACAGCAGTAGGGAAGTGTCGTTACATTTATAAATGACTATGTGAAATGGAACCATGTGGTACAATTGATGTTTTGATGCTGAAATGAGACTGTAGGGCAGAGATATCATATTCATGGACAACAGATTCCATGAAACAACTAGGACTAAATACTCCCATTCTGCATGTCCTTATCCACAGACTCAGAGAAAGGGATGTGAGTGAATGATTACTTTTCCTCACATCTGCACAAATTAAACCCTCTGAAACTGCTCATCAAATTTCCTCTCTTTTTTAGGCACGTTTCACCAAGAACTCTTCTGACATTTGGGCCTACAGAAAAAATAAGTATAAGAAGGCATAAAAACATAAGTTAGTCTGGATGTTGACAGGATCACTAAAGACAACTTCAGTTCAAAGACTGCATCACAAGCTAGGTGTTGGCAGGAGAATAGAATATCACAGGATAATTGTTTCCTGCTACTATAGAGATGCTGACGCAAAGCAGGAGACATTGATCTGTTTACAATGTTCAGTTTAAAATAACTCTCGTACCAAATGAGTGATGTGATTTTAATCATTATATCTGAAAGATCCCAGTGAAGCTGCAGAGTTGCTTTCTGCACCTTTCTGTTGCGTTATTATTGGGGCCTAGTTAGAGGTTACCTTTGATCCGTGTCTGACCTCATCCAGGAGAGTCTGATGTGAAACACGGTGTATGCTCATAAACTTGCTTCCTTGCTATCAAGGGGCTGAGGTGACAGCAATCAGCATGGCCCACCGCGCAATCTGAAGAGCAGATGCAAGTTGCATTTGGAATCATACACACATGCCTTAAATAAAAGGGAAAAAATGTCCAAAGTTAGTTTACCAGTGTAACTCAGTATTAGATATTCAGAAGTTCAAAATTGAATCTGGAGGGAAATAATAATAATTTTGCTTATAACAGCATTAAGTTTTTACCATTAAAAAACTTAGATAACAAATGGAGGCAGCACTAAAGAAAGAATTACTGAATCATGCCATGTATCTGCCCTTCATATGGGGGATAGAGGAAGAGAACAAATGATTGTACTTAGAAAGTCCATACAGAGTGGTTTCATTGCAGACTTTATGTGGCTGTTGCTAACAAGATGCCAGCATCCCAGTTAGCCTGGGCATGGTGAGAAGCACTACTACAAAGCTGTAGCAGAGCTGTGTCTGCACTTGAGCTTTCTTGACAATGGGAGGAACTCGGTGGCTTCTGTCATTTCATGATCACCCTGACTCTCAGTTTTCTGCTGTGCTGCCATTTGACTGCCTCCTATTTGTCCTCTTTAGTTTGCCCAAAGCCAGAGAAGGGCTGCACAACGGGAGTAGTCCAGGTTTGCTTGTGCTCTCACCTCATTTAACCCTTGTTTTATTAAACAATATCGTTCACTAAGCCAAGCTGATTTCTTTTTCCCCATCAGCTGTAGAACACTCTGTGTCTTTTGGGTGTGCAGGAAAGATGTAGGGAAGGCAAGGACTACAAAACTTGCAAGACTAAGCCTGTACTCTCTTAAAAAAGACGATGGTTTACCAAACTGCGGCGAAGTGGTACACTCAAGGGTCTGGTTAGCCTGAATTTAAACAACAAAATCCTTTCACCAAATACTGCTGAGGCTCAGAATAGCTTGCAATAGCACCCAAATAAGAAAGCCAATTACACTGCCATGAAGAAATACTCTGTAGTTACTGTTAGTCTTCTTCATTTAGCATCTGCTCTTAGAAAGTGACTAAGGCTTTTTGCCTGTCCGTTTTAGCCAAGGGCTGTGAACACCTTGCTGAAAATGCTCTGCTAATGCAGGATCTGACAAGTCTGCAAGACTGAAAGAGACGTCGATTCACTTTGTGTCTGGGTCATGACAAGCACAAAGCTGTTGTTTTCTCAACTACAGGATCTCATCATCTGCACAAGAAATGCACAGAGAGGCAGAATGAGAGCTAATTCATTCTTTAGAGGAAAATAGGTTTAGAAAACATTACAAGTAACACAGATAAAGCAATGTAGCATTCAGGTATCATCTGAAATCTTTCCAACTGGTTTGCTAAAGCTGGAAGAGTCTCTCTAACTCAGTTATGGTTCTGTTATTTCAAGAGACTGGGACTTTTTCAGCTGGCTAAAGAAAACAGCTTCTCTATTCTAAGAGCTCTAAGAAGTGTTCAGCACATGCTTGTGGTTCTATTACAACCTTGGCAGACTACCTAGCAGCTTTTCACTGGCTTTGCTAAGAAGTCATTTGTAGAGCTATTTCCTTTCCTATAGTAATGTACATAGCTTTATCTAAAATATGCCATATACACCTACTTTTAATACTCTGTAATCCTTCTTGGCCATCACCTCACATGAATGTGTCACATAGTCCGAGAATCTGGACTGCTGTCCTGTGTTTTTCTGGCAGACTGCTTGGTTCCCATAAAACTCCAACAACTTTATGTGCAACAATAATACTGAAAACTGTCAGAGTTATGTAAGGGTATGTTTTTATAGGTTCAGGAGCTGCGTTCCAGCAGGTTTGCTGACAGTAAGCAAGGATTGAAAAATTTACTTATCAGGGCAGTTGGGAATCTGCCCTGAGGGAGCAGAATATTTTAAATAATTTTTTCTATGTTTTAAGCATTCATTTTCCTCTATCATTGTAAAACTGCCCTTCCAGTAGAAAATAGATCTTTACACATGGTTGTATTGCCAGAAAAGAAAGAGTTGAACAGAATCTAGTGCCCTTGTCAGGAAGAGCAAGCTAATACAAATCTTTAAAATTGGAGCTAGAGAACAAGCAACTAGGCAGAAATCATGGTTCTTTCTAGCATGTAACTCCAAATAACTTCCACATTCATTCTCAGTAAAGAGAAATAAAACATTTGGCTTGCAGGTAGCTGATGTATTTTTCAACTCTACCTAGGACTGCTATAGCAAAACATACAATCAGCATTTTGGTATTAAACATATATTAAAATATATTCAAGCCAATACAGGTTTAAAAGTTAGGCAAAATATATTTATGAAAGTTGGCACTTAAGGGGTTCCCTCCTCCAAAAAGATTATTTTCAAAGTAAATAATCTTGATGAAGAGGGCTTTGTATTCAGTCAGAACAACAACAGAAAAACAGCTTCACTACTTTAAAGGTAACTGAACTTTGATGAACATTATATGAAATGTCTGCAATGAATGATAACCAAAATCAATCTAAGGACCTTATTTTGAGGTGTGTTGTATATATGGAATAATTGTGCCCTTTTGAAGAGGTTAGTAATCTACACAGATTATTTTAGGGAATTATGCTCTAAAAAATCTCCCTCTAAAAATTCCTTTCTCCTTCAATAGGAGTAAGGCATCCTTCGCATGAGTTTAGCATCATAATTTTTGAACCTAAAGAAGTTCATAGAGTTAAAATAAGAAAGGAAGCAGAGAGTCAGTATGGGTTAGTTGCCCTCTTTGTGACAAGCAGAGGGAGAGGATGAAGTGCTTCTGTTGTTGAAAGTACCAGCTGGATGGATAAAACAAAAATAAGGCACACCCTGCAGAGGAAGCATCACATCATTCTTCCTTTGACTCCTCCCTCTTTTTTTTTTCTTTTAAGAGCTGAATTGCTTCCCAGTTCTTCCTCTGAGGTATCACATCTTACTGCATCAGGCTCAGATGTGGCTCAAAGTAAACAATACTGAGTCACGCTGGCCTTTGCTTGCTCCCCTGTGTTTCTCATGGAACAATATTTTAAATGTCCTGGGATAAACACTGGCAGATTTTAGCATATTAGTTTTCAACATTTAAAAAAGCGAAATAGTAGAAATCAAAGAAAAGTACAGTTTTGCAAAGATGCCTGTATTTATACAAGATTTCTTGGGAGTAGCTGCAAACTGGAACAGCTGCTGCCAGAATGTGGAATCACCATCCTCTGCACTTCTGATTGTCATCTACTCACATCACAAAATTTTAACTGATTTAACATACTGGAACAAATTTGTTATTTTTATGAATGACAAATATTTTAATAAGGAAGTATATTTTTAAAATAAAGTAATAGCAGTAAGTAGTGACTGTAATTAAGGGCCTGTCACATTTCTCTAAATGACTTACCTCCCCAAATTCAGCTGAACATGAGCAAGGATTATTCTGACAACTAAAACCTGCAGCAGGCTCCTTGTTAAATGTTCATGACCATGTGGCTGAGTTTTTCCTACACATTTTTTTACAGACTGTCATGAAACAGAAGTCAGTACATCTATGGGGAACAGTCTTGACCAAGTTCAAATAGACTAAACTGACAGAAGCAGAGATTAAAAACTACAATGAAATACAATTAGAAAGTGTAATGTTATATAGTATAGTATAGCCAGTGGTGGAGAGAGGAGAAGGAAGCACAACACTGCACAAATGACTTATACCATGAACCAGAAAACCTAAGACTTGAGTGAATGGCTGGCTGCAGTTTGGACTTTGGCAGCTTTGCCAGCATCCTCTCCCTCCTGAGCAGGGGTCTGTCCCATGTCCTCATTCCCTCTGTCCTCCGTGGGGCAGCACGAGAGAGTGGAATATCCAGGGGTAGGAGTGAGTGCCTTGAGGCTGGTGTGAGTAGAGCAGTGCTGGGTCAATGCACTCCTGGAACAGAGCTGTCAGTGAGCTCCATCAGCATTACTGAGAGGTAACCACTTGGCTAAATCTGAATGCAACTCTACAAGGACAGCAAAAAGACCTTTTCTTACCCCAGAACCAGCCACCTCTCACATTTCCACTTCCTTCTTCAAACTCTGGGAGAGAGCAGGTATATTCAAAGAAGCAATTCAGGCTGAGAAAGTAGGGAAAAATCTTATAAGCACTGATAAAACTGTTTAATCTAATATGCTAGAGCAACTTCTGCTCAGCTTTCAAAAACAGCGGAAGGAAAAGGGGAAACATGTTAAAGATGGGCAAGTTTTAGCCAAAGCTGCAAGACACTTTTGTGGAATATGTTGGACAAACTTAACTGTAGGCATGATAGTTTAATTTAAAACATGATGACCTTTAAAGGTCCCCCCCTTTGCGTCCTGTCATACCAGTTGTACAAACTTACAAAAATGACTGTTCCACCCCAAAAGAGCATATGCCATTTTACATACATACTTCTGGAAAAAAGGCTTCTGTAATCTAACTGCCTAAATTTGACTTTATCTAACTAATTTTACTGTCAGCATTTCTGAACTGACTTGTCCAGTCACATGGAGTTTGTAGCATAACCATAAATAATATTCAGGTCTTCTGGCAGGAATACCAAATTCATTTTAGTTCATTTTCTGTTAAAATGACCACGCGTCAATGCTCCTTAGTGATTCAGACCAGAAGACAAGTGAATGCAATAAGAGATTTATATATGAGAGCAGTGATTCAATGAATAAATTCAAGATTAGGTGAGTTGTGGTTTTGATGTAGTAGTAGCAGCGATGTGTAACAGCACAGGGGACCCGAATGCATTTTTGAGAGAACTTTGAACTTAAAAGGAAAATACTCTGAAACCAGCAGCAGGAACTGCAGCGGAGCTGGTCAGGCAGTGTGCACATGGACCCTGGGCAGCTGAGAACAGCTCAAGCACAAGTCTGTCCTGCTGCAGGATCAGTATCAACACTGGACATAAAAGCAGCCACGTGAATGAGTAACCTGAACACACCTAAGCACATTTTTCAGTACATCTAGAGCTGCTGCCTCTATTAGTAACTTCTGTGGGTTAAGCAGTCACTTTAATTTATAGCACTTCCATCTATACTTGACAAGCAATTTTTAACTGTTGAGACTCAATGTTAAAACAGTTTGACAATTTCATATAGGAACAGTTAATTTTAGTTTATTTCGAACCAGTGTTTTAAAATGAGTCGCTGTTAAGGAATGAAAAAAATTCATGAACTCTTAAATAACATGGCTTAAATATGAACTTAATGCAGATATATTAAGTGAATGTTTAAAGCAGAAAATTATAGTAGTGTCTCAGTAAAGCAGAACAGCTGCAATTATTTTAATAGCTAACCACTCTACCATGATACGGATTGACTGCAGATAATTACACTTGCCTGTCTAAGGTCCCTCTATACTTTAAAATAGTTTCCCTTCTTCCAGTTCTGTTACACAGCATTAAGTGCTTTATTAGGATAGTTTTCACTTCTCAGTATGCTGCTTTTTCTCTTAAAAGCTTGTAACTGTATCCCAGGAAATGTTCTCCTCCTTGTAAACTATTATGTTCTCTTAATTTACATCCTTCTCTGTACTCCTGTCTCTTTTGCAATGTCCACAGATGCTGACATGTAAGAAGATTTGCCCTGTCTTATGTTTCCTCAGATGTTTCAGAAAACAAAACTCTCTTCTATATTGAGGACACCCACTAATGGTTCTTTTGAATTCTCTGTTTATAGTTTTACATTGTCTTCTGAATTATAATTCTTTCACTGCAGCCACTCCAGTAACTAAATATTAGGGTTCTACAGCTAGCCATAAAGTTTCCAATTTTATTTGTAAATGTAAGATGTGTGTCAGTAAATTAAAAAAAACATTCAAACTATGAAATTGGTAACACAAATCAGAAGGAAGGGCCATTTTGTTTGTTTAAAATGGTAAATTGCTTGTTCAGTATTTTTTTCATATTAATCTCATCCTCCTCACCTTACTTGGCTGATTCCATACTTTCAGCAGAAAATAAGAGAAACATGCCAAGCTGAACTGGTTTATAATTAACTGCATGAGCCTGACTAGAGGATACTGTGGATCAGAAATAAGATAATGGCAAGAGATGGCCAGAGCTTTGTATTTAGGATTGCTCCAAGTTACTTTAAAAACTGCTTTGCCTGGAATATAGTTGACAAAAAGAGCTCACCTGACAGGAAGTGAAGGGTATGAAAATAGTCACGCCAACAGTGGGATGCGATAGATACATGGTCACGCTTCCAGATGCATCTCTCCCTCTTTCCTTCTCTCTGCAGGTCCCAGAGGGAAAAGTGGTGGTTCTTTCTTTTCGATATTTAGACCTGGAAAGCGACAATCTGTGCCGATATGATTTTGTGGATATATACAATGGCCATGCCAATGGACAGCGCATCGGCAGGTTCTGTGGTACTGTGAAACCAGGTGCCCTTGTATCCAGCAGCAATAAAATGTTGGTGCAGATGACTTCAGATGCTAATACTGCTGGAAGTGGATTCATTGCAAAGTTTTCTGCAGCAGAACCACATGAAAGAGGTAATTAACCACTATATGTGCTAAAGACAAATATAACTGTACAGCTCTATGCAGAGCCGCATTAATGCTTAAAAAGATGTGGTGCCAGAGATATTAAGGATTGTACTATTCAGCATATTTATTAATTACATTGCTTAGCAAATAGCAAAGTGTAACTGTTTAGCCATCTCAGTTAATCGAGTGGTAAAGAGAAAGGCTGACTAATCTAAGTAGTGGAAGAACTGTGCCTAGTAATAAGCTGGCAATAGCTAGTCATTCAAAGGGCAGATGAAATTCAGTATAGATAAATGTTGCAAATAAGGGGAAAACACCCTAACTTAGTGTACGGTACGGCAGGTTCTGAATTGACTGTTACTGTTTTGGAATGAGATATTAGGTTTAAAATAGATGGTTTATGGAAACAGTAGTTGAGCATCAATCCAGTGCTTAATAGGTATCAAAAAAGAAACAGAAACTTAGAATTTTTAGAAAAGAAAATAAAGACCAAACAATAACAACAAAATGTTATGCCATTATAAATCCATATTGCATGTACATCTTGAATAAAGTGTGCCTTTCTGATGTTCCCATCTCAGAACTGAATATGATAAAATTATCAGAAGGAATCAGAGACAAGAAGTATGATAGAGTTAAAAGAACATCACATTCACAAAGATCAACTGCAAAGCATGAACTTCATGCTGGAAAAGAGAAGATCAAAGGCACTGTAGGAGAGGGCTTTAAAGTTGACTGGTATGGAGAAAGTGAATGGGGACTGCAGCCCATCTCTTCCGATAAAAAAACCAGATGAGCAAATGACTGCAAAGGAAAGAAGAGGGAAATTTTTCTCTGTAACGTAGAGGTAGAATGCTGTGCCAGGGGATATTGTGGATTGCCCATTTCTACCCTGGTTTAAAAACACTTACAAAAACATATCAAAGCAAAATTCATCAGGTATTATTAACATAAAGGCAATGCTTGGTGCTTGGGAAGAGTATGACCAGTGAGAGGCTGGGAGGTCACAGGGAGGTGGTATCTCCCTAGTTAGTGACTCTTTTTCAAGATTTTTGCTATTGGATGATACCAGACTAGACAAGTTGTTGGGCAGAGGCAGTGCAGGTGATGAATAATTTATCAGGCCTTCCAGTTGTAACCTTGTATCGATGACTTCTTGAAAGATATACAAATAACTGTGACCCGATACAGTTAACGTAATTAAGCAGGTTCATAATAATATTGTAAACAAGGATTACATACCTGATGGAGTTTTTAAATTTGGAACTGAGGGCAGGAGATATGGAAGAAAACGACCCCTCTCCATCAAGAACACTCCACAGGCTGCAGTTCCTTTGGGAATGCCCGTCAGCCCCACCATCGCTGCCCCGTGGGCTGCGGGGATGGCTCCTCCAGTACCTCCGGCTTCTCCTCCTCCTCCAGCCCCGGTGTTTGCAGGAATGCTTCTCTCTCTTTGTTTTGCTGCCCTTTATTAACTGTTTCCCAGAGGTGCCCCCAGCTGAGCCGGAGGGCCCGGCCGTGTGTGTGGCGGGGCTGTGGCCGAGGCAGGCGGGCGCGGCTGGGAGCGGCCGCGCTCCCTCAGCGAGGCCCTGCAGCGCCTCAGGGGCGGCACCAGCGCCAGCTCCCGCGGTGCTCAGGGCAGCGCCCTGTGCTGCCTTGCAGGCGACCAGTACTGCGGGGGACGGCTGGAGAAGCCGTCGGGCTCCTTCCACACGCCCAACTGGCCAGAGCGGGACTACCCCGCGGGAGTCACCTGTTCCTGGCACATCGTGGCCCCGAAGAACCAGGTAAGGCGCTGCCATCGCCCTGCTGGCGCAGCTCAGCTTCCAGTGCCTGCAAGGACCAACGCCCCAGAGCAGCCGGCTGCCCGCGCTGCCCTGCGGTACTGCACGGGCACCTGGCTGACCCCGGGCTGGGCACGGCCCCGCTCCGGCCATCCCACCTTCGTCTCCCGTCTCGCCCCAGTGACTGCTGTGCTTCCTCAGCAGGGCCACGCTCTGGTGCACTCTTCTAAATGAAACCCATTAAAGCGTCTGTGACTGGTGAGGCTTTTAAACCAGAGGGGTTTTAAAGATGTTTTTTCTAATTTAAAAAATACCATGCAAATTAATTTAGGGCAGGTGATCATCTCAGCACCAAACATCATGATGATCGACGCTGCGTTTAAGTCTAACAACATTTGAGCATTTTTGGTGTTGCTGCAGTTAATTAATTGAAGTACTCAGGTAGAGCTGATGAATTTATTAAAAGCAGTTTATTTTATTTCATTTTTTTTTGAAGGCTCCACATAACATGCTTGCTTAATTAGCCAGGTGCCATGAGAGCATACCACTTTATTAAGACCTGAGGAGAGGTGACAGCAGACTGAGAGGGCTCTTGTGCCACGCATGGCAAACACAAGTCCGTTCTTTACACTCTAGGGCTAATCTCAATCCTAGGTGCACATTTTCTGGTTGCTGCTGAGCCATCTGCTCTGTATCTTAGCAGGAGGTCTACAATCATTGAATGTTTTGGTTCACAAGCATGTTTGGTAGGTTGCTTTTCTTGCCACAGCCAGCTTTTAAAATTCATTTACATATAAAGACAACTTGCCTCTTCATCTTCTGCTCATGACTAATCCTTGAAATAAAAAAAGCTGCCCCAGATAAATACATTCTTCTGATCTTTCCTACTTTTCCATTTACCATGACAGTTCCTCCCTTGAACTGAAGCAGTGTGTCAGCTTAGTCTTTCCTGTAGTCTTTTTTAATCCACATTCCTTGTTTGCTAGATACAGGTCATTTAACAATCCTATAGATAGGCAGTGATTTTTAAACTCTTATCTGTAAACTGCAGATTACTTTGGTTCTTTCCAAATGTCTCTCGATGAGCCTACAAACTTTTCCTAAGCTCATAGAGATGATTTAAGAAAGGCTATATAGGCATAAAAATAAGGGCATTACATCCTGTGCCTTTTGATGATTCTATTCCATAAATCTATCTGTTTCCAAATATATATTATTCGTGTACTGCAACAGTGGTTGTTTGCATGGGAAAAAAGCAGAATTATCACAGTGACAAAAGCCATTTTCCATGAAGTAGTGAATAAGCATCTCTCTTCAAATGCACATAAAAAGCTCCCCAGTCTTCCATTTGCCAGACTTTAGGTGCTGTTGTCTCTATTTCCCTTTCATAAGCACGTGAGCAATAAAACAAAGCACTCTTGTTTTGTTGCTTCAAATACAAACCAATAATTACTTCATTTATTACAGAAGATGAAGGAGCTTCTCCTGATCATGAAGAGCTTCTATTCCACCATGAAATACTAGTGCAAAGTGCACTTACTGAACAATAGTAAAGTAGTTATTATGGCCTGCTGTTTTGCCTGCTGTGGAAAAACTTAGCATTTCCATTCCAGTTGCGCTACTTCTTTCTATACCATCTTTTTTGATCACAAGCATGTTATTCAGATGGGTATTCCATTTAAAGTGCATTTTTTCGTCATGATTCTGAGCGTTTTGAAACAAGCCTGTTAGTCATCTCTGAAACCAAGTCCCCCAAGGGTACTTATACTTTATGGGAAACAAAATTATGCCTTAAACATCTTAAAGAGTGCAAAACTATATCCAAGCAAAACTAAGACATCAGGTGATAACAGGCTATCATTACTATGAATATAGAACAAGATAACTTTTACTATGTCAGTAAATCAAATAAAGTATATGCCATGTACAAATTACTTCTTTTTCTTTGTACAGTCTTAGAAGATTTAATACCATCTTTGTTTGAGTCAGACCTTTAAAAAGGTTGATCAACAATCAACACAAATCAGTGTTGTCATTCAAGCCTTACTTGTGCTGTTTGTGGGAAGGTGATTTAAATACTGTTGTGCTTCATCTAAAGAAACAACCTAAATGCATATATTACCTCTGTTTCCATGCAGCAGTTAGGTTATGTTTCCCTTCCCTGCCACACATGACTGACAGAGTCATTCTGTAGGACTTCATTTCAGAGTAGTAGATTCCACTTCTGTTTTCTTGTACATTGTTTTTCTTCCTTAAGTAGAAAGTTCCATAAATAAAAGTCATTGGAGATAATAGCATAAGTACTGGAAATACCAGAGTTATACTAGTTCTCATTTATTACTTGTAAAGCCTCAACAATTATGGAAATCTGACATGGAAAGACAATTCTTTTAAGTACTTACTTTCTCTTGGTTGTAGTCTTACTATTTGTTAATTTTCTTTCTATCAACATTTTAATTTCTAATGTTTTTAATTCTGCATCAAGTATACACAGCATTGGCAACCACAGTGATTCAGGCCCTGCTGTTAATGAAGTCAGTGAAATGGCTCGTATCAACTTTGCCTTTACTTTTTCTTTAGCATATCTTGAATGATGCAATGACATTAAAAGCTCCTTTTCTGTCATTTACACTTGGCTGTAGTTATTTTAAGAGCACTGTAACACCTAACACCTACCATCATTCCCTCATAAAAATACCTGTCAGAAGTTACTTGCATACATTTGAGAAGAAAATGTTTTACAGAATACTGGAATCCTACGCTGAACTATTAGTTGGAGAGGCCATGTGGATTAAAATACTTTACAATTAAATGGATTAAGGAATTTTCCTTTAAAGAAAGAAAAATTAAATAGTACTTCATATGAAGATGTCACTTACTACAAGAAGTATTAATAAATTCTGCATGTCAAAACCTTAATGAGTTATTTCCATTTTCCCTTTAGCTAATAGAGTTAAAGTTTGAGAAGTTTGATGTGGAGAGAGACAACTACTGCAGATATGACTATGTTGCAGTATTCAATGGTGGGGAAATCAATGATGCTAAAAGAATTGGGAAGTACTGTGGAGACAGTCCACCAGCGTAAGTAATTTCCTTTAATTGCGAACTTTACTACCACTGTGTGTCATTTTGCTAACAGTTTTGTACTAGCCTTCTGAAAGATTTTAAAATTAAACACGGCATTTTCTACCTCCAACTGAACATCTAGAAATTGCTTAGTATCTCGTCTCTCTCTAAGTGTTCTCTATTCTCTCTCCATGACTAACCCTGGCTCCAACCCATGTTGTTTCCTGTCCCACAAGCCTCATTAGAGCACTGTCTAACAACACCAATGCTAATCCCAATGCTACTGATAAAGCATCAATAGTAATGATAGCTAAACATTAACATAATGGGTATGTTTTGATTATAGATACTGAAGTACAAGGATCCAGCTGAGCTCTCTAGCCCCTTGGTTCATTCCTCACTTTATCTGACTCATTTTCCTCTCAGCCACTTTTTAAAAAGACAGGATACACAAGGCTTTGGCCTTGTAGTCCTGGTGTTCAGGAAGCAGAACAAAGCTCTCGGCAGCTCATAATCAGTGCCCTCCTACATCCATAGGCTGTGTGAATACTGCAGCAAGGAAGGTCTAAACTGGGCAACCACCATGGCAGCAGTAAATCCAGAGAATTCCAGTTAACCAACCCCTTATGTTTGGTTATGTCCGACTTGGCCATCAGAGTAAACTGATTCCTGAAAATCTGCCCAAAAAATGGGAAATGATGACAAGTTTTTACTTCAAAGACCTCATTAAGTGTTTTGAAGAAGTCCTTTAATCAATATCCAATCATGGAGAAAAAGTGAGCCCACAGAAATAATAACCCAAAACATTTTATTTTTGGTGGGTTTGTTAAAGAGTTGCAGAATCCAATACTGCATGAATTTTCATAGGCCCTTCCAATTCTGCAATACCTCTATCATTAAACAAAACCAAGTTAAAAAAAGAAAACATTTACTTACTTCCCCTATATACTGAGAATTTCTTCAATGAATTTCCTACTTTTTTAATCTGACCACTTCCATTTTACGGAAGTGGAGTCTGCAATGAATTCACACTGAATAAACTTCTGGAATCAGTTTTAGGTGATTCATGGAAATGAGTTTCTTCCTCAAAACCCCAGTGTGTGACATGCCAGCAAAGAACCACATATTTTTCAGTATTAGTCTGGAGTATTTTTTATTTTATTTTTAAAGAATGCTATTAATGCTTTTTGGCTTTGACATGCAAAAGAATGGAAATATTTTATTTTGGTTTTTTATTTTAGGCCTATTCTGTCTGAGAAAAATGAGTTGCTCGTTCAGTTTTTATCTGATTTAAGCTTAACAGCTGATGGTTTTATTGGCCATTATAAATTTAGACCAAAAAAGCTACCCACAACTACAGTTCCGCCTACAACCACGACAGTCCCTGCTACCTCAAGTAAGTCTTTACTGGCTTTATTTAATTTCCTATAAAAATTAATTATTCCAGGACAAGGAGTTACAGAAATACAAAATAGAAAGTATACTAAAAATTCAAATTTTACGGTTTGTTAGTATTTCAAATGTTGAAGGAATTAATTAAAATTATTATACTCAAGGGAGTACTGTAATATACTCAAGGGAGAATCTACTTAACATTATTAAAAGGAATCTATCCAGGCAAGAGTTCAGTGTAAAAGTAACTTACTCCACCTGAGAGAATTTTCCTGTCTCTTCTCAGGTTTGGACAGTTAACAAGCACCTTCCGTAGGAGAATGGATAAGCAAATTTCTTTTGCATAAGAAGTTCTGAATATTTCAGGAAACAGTTTTATGTAAAGGAACTCTTTCTTCTATACAAGTTGATATGTAAAAATCTTACTCTATTTTTCTTCATATTGTTATTAAGATCAAGCAAAATTGGTATGGAAGCCACCTGAGGCCTCTTCAGGTTCTGTCAACACCATGCCAATATGACACTCTCTAGAATAATTTTTATTTGAAAATATTCAGGGATTGGAATTTACAGCGAAATATGCCTCACTAAAAATAAGTCTCCTTTTATATTTAAGACTAGACAGCATATATGAAAGATCAGAGTTGGATATCTGAAGGTATCGCCAAAAATACCTCATTACTGAGACACTGAAGGGATAAATTCCTAGAGTTTCTATAACCTGAATGTGAGATTTCAGATACAATTATAGCAGAAAACCAAATTATTTATGATGTTTTTGCAAGACATAACCTGATTGGTACTTAAAACGCATCAAAAGTCAGGGCAGCAGTGGCTTGTCAGCAGGAAACCAAGAAGCTGTGCTGCTTAAATACTGCTAAGGAAGGTATTTAAAATAGATGAAAATAAGTATTATAAAAATGAAATCATAATGACCTGTAAATCATTCTGATGTGACTCTTACTCTAAATAATTCAGCTCTTCTTCACTCTAAAGCACTTGTTAACGAAGTTGTTGGTTCAAACACTTGGTCTCAGGTAACCCAGGCTGTCAATAACCCTGTGCTGTGTTCAGCCAAGAGAGGTGAACTGCACCAATTAACTCCAAATCAATTTTCATGACAACATCAGTGTTAGAAAATAAAAACATGCAGATTCATCTGAGAGAGGACAACAGAGGGAGGGTATTCAAAAGGACTTTTTCTGTCAGGCAGACAGAAATAAAATCCTTTCAAGGTCTGATCAGTTTTGCACAGTGTAGGCATTTCTGCTCTTGAAAACAAACCAAAGCAAACCAAACCTCTACAGTTTAGTTACATTTCTGAGCAATCATTTGCATGCAGAAGTGTCCAGTTCAAATAGACTCAGCTTATTATTTTGCAAATCAGATTTGTTTAAACTTGCACAGAACTCCAGGCATGAATAAAATACTAAACTTTAGTAGGCTCTTTCAAGAATTACATCAGTCTTTATGTAACATAAAAATATTAGTACTTGCAGAAATAAATAAATGCTATAAATACATTTGTAAAAGTAATGAAGATTAATCCAATACCTGTGGTGAGGTAATTGACTTTCTTACATGATTGGATCAAGTCATGCATTTTCCTGTCAGTCTGGCTACATGTAAAGTGGTAGGAAACTAAACTTTTATTTCATTTCTTCTCCAGTTCATGTTTTGCTAAAGTGCCTTACAAACAACAGACAGCCTCTACTGACAAATAATAGCAAAGCTGGTCACCAAGCAAAATTTATTAAACTGAAAAAAAAAAAAAAAAAAGGTGCCCTGAAAGGACCAAACAAGAATATTTTGTAATGCATAATCCCAATTCTAAATTTAGAAAAATCAGAGCACCTCAATAAATTTTTGGCAGCTACCATGCTGGCATGCACCTGGGACTCATCTACCTACCCTCCTACTGTGGACACTAACTTGAAAGACTCAAGGAACATTAAATTCTTAACTTTTGGTGTGCTTTGTGTAGCATTGAGATAGGAAGCACTTGTCTGACCTGTACCATTGACATAGTACCTTGTTCTTTAAAACACGTTTCCTCGTGGGAGGCATCTAACTTTCTAAAGAATACCAAGAAAACTGGGAAAAAAAAAAGGAAAAAACCAACCCAAAATAAATAAAAAAATATGAAGCCCAACCTTTAAACTTTGGATTTGAAAGGCAGAATGATGAGCAGTGCAGATCTTATAACAGTCATGGCCATTGCACTAAAAACAAAGTAATTTTAATATAATTTAGTTAATTTTTAGAAACTTGGAAAATTATATAAAGATTCAATTCAATTAAAAAGAAGTACAATTATAAAAAATATAAATTACTGATTGAAAATCAGTCAGAAGTTCTTTTTCAAAAAATATAGGCTGAAGAAAACATTCGCAAAATTCTCCATTCTAAAAAAAAGTAAAAAACTGCAAAGATACTTGTCATAACTAATTTAGTTTTTCTTGGAAATTAGGGCTATATAGGGATCTGTGGGGTTTCTTAAAAACTGTCAGTGTCACCTCCACGTTTCCAATAACTGTGTCCCTGATCAATTCCAAACAAATTCGAAAAGGACACAAAAGCCTTGAAGTACTGCATCCCAACACGTTACATGGAATGACGTACAGAGACTATGAACATCCACCCAAGCAGGAAAAAGATGCCAAGTGTATTCAGTTGTTTATAAACAAAGCATTCAATTTCAGAAAGGAAATGTCAATCCCTAATGTTAAATACATACTTCAAACATTGTTTCAAAATGTCATGAAGAAAAACTATACAGCAGTACCTGACATGAAGCTATGTGAAAAATTTGGGAAAAAAAGGTCAGGAATTTGAACTCTGATCCCTTTCATCACAGCGCAGTAATTTCCAATAAAAGGCCACCCCCTCCCTTGGAAGCATTACTGTAGTATCATGTTGTGATACTTCAGGTGTTCTACTAGAGCTGTATGGCAACAGCAGTGAGTTACAGATTTAAGATCCCATGCAAATCTTGTGTAACATCCCATTCTCTCAGGCCACTAGAACAGACACAGCTGAGACACCTGAAAGGACAATGAATGGAGGTGACAGCAGAGAAAAGGAATATTGCTGCTGTGGTATTCATCCCCTGAAATGCCAGGTCTAGTTCATGTATACATCAGGATTATTCATCTTTCTTCTTGTCTTTTTTTAAACATAGTGCTTTGCATTTGTATCAAATGCTTAATTTCAATTTCAATTTACTTTTTGCTCTTTAAAGTTGTGAAACCTACAGTTGCCCTGTGCCAGCAGAAGTGTAAAAGGAGTGGGACTCTGGAAAGCAGCTATTGTTCAAGCAACTTTGGTAAGGGAGCAAAGCTTCTTTTTAATCATTCATTCTCTACTGTGTTTTTAGACTCAAGGAAATTTTACCAGATGTAGTTCTGAGTTACCATTAATATATAGGCTGTATTTTTACACCACCTTATGTATGTATCTGACATTAGTATCTGTTTCACTGAGTACATTCTTGGAGATATTCTGAAATAGGCACTGCACAGATATCTGAGAGAAACATACTTTCTCAATCTGAAAAGCAAATGCCAATGTAAGACAACGCCAGGATTCATTGATTCAGTGACTGTACTGTCATCTCCATCTTCTGTAAGCAGCCAATACATGTTATGCTGAACCTGCTGACTGTTCCACAATTCAGTGTATAGATTTCCAAAATACTTTGGAAAGAAATTGGAAGGGATGGAAGCTTCCAAGCACTGCTGTCTGTACACAGACATAAATCAATCAGGAAAAATGGTGTCTGCTGTGTATTAGGATGGCATTGTCACTGCTGATCTATTTGGTTATGTGTCAGGGTATTTTCCCATATTAATACTGGAAGCTTTTTTAATCCCCTATAACATGGCTGGCAATTTGATGGGAAAACTCCTGCCACCATCCTTTGTTCATTTTAACGTGACTCTCCTACTGCACCGCTAATCCCATGAGATTTGAGGAAATCTGTCTGAGGGATACGAGGGCAGCTTTGCCTGATGATGCCCAAGCAGCAGTGGAGGGCTGTGGCTGTACCCTGAGGCAGGATGGACTCAGGGCAGCCTCTTCCCACCCCTGACCACCAGCCTATTTTGATCTGCAACTGGTGCAGGCGGGTCCAACACAAAAAGAAACAGGGAAAAAACCCAAACCATTAATGATCTCCTCTTACTGACCACACCTCAGCTCTTGTGGCTCATGGTAAACGATACTGTATAAAGCTTGTTTCTTTCCTCTAGCATCACAGTAATAAATCATATTCTCCTCTCCCACCTTCTGTCAAACTTGACATTTTTCAGTCTTTTCTGTGACAGGAGTGAGAGTAAAAATATTTTATATGCTACTGTGAATGCAAGCATATCCTAAAGTAAGAATAGGAAGTCTGTCATTCATAGAATATGATTTATTCTAAGTTTATTTGCAGACTTTATGATTTAGAAAATAACAACTATTCCTCTTTCATCATGCATTTCATTTTATTGTTTCTAGAAATATAGCTGCAAAACCCAGAACTTTAACATCCACAGTTCTCTCATGATTGAACTGGAACATTCTATTTAATTAAAAGCTCTGCATTAAAGGAAGATAATGCAAAAATTTACAAAATCCCAAAATGTGGATTATGCAGTTTTGCAAAATAAATCTGGCTGTACAAACTTGATAACTGAAGATCTAATTTATCCTGGGATATCATATCTGGTTTAAAAAGATGGCCTGAGAAGAAACTAAATTGTTAATACCAATTACCATTTCCTTTGGATAAATAAAGATGGCTTACAAGTTAATTTAGTCATCCTAGGGAAAAGTAAGTATCTTGATTTTCATACTGAGAGGTCTTTGGGAGATATGATGGTCTAATCTGTAACTACATTCAGATGAAATAAGCAAGTTTCTATCAGGCCTCTGACAGATCAAAATCTAGTTCTTAGGGTATTAACTATTCCCTGCTACTCATCTGGGAGTGTCAGAGAGCTGGGAATTCAGATTTTGGCTAGAAGAGTTTCAGTTCAACTTCTCCACTATTTGAAAATGACTCATTAAAAGTAGTATCAAATTGTACTGTTTAACTGAAATCAAACAGAGAACTGGGTTTGCAAGAGATTGACACACTGTAGAACAATTTCATATTTGGTGCCACCAAAATTTGACAGTAGTGAGTTAGTTATTAGCAGTGATACTCATATTTTTAGTAACTGTTCCCAAAACCAAACAAAACTGTTTTCTTATTTTCTTATTAGGGACTAATATACTTAATAAGTTTTTATGATGCCTCAAAATTTATGTCTAAGAATAATAAAAGTGTACCAAATAAATCAAATGTCTTTTCTTCCAGTAATAACTGGAACTGTGATCACAGCAGTAACACGGGCTGGCAGTCTGCATGCAACAATATCCATCATTAATGTATATAAGGAGGGAAATTTAGCAATCCAGCAAGCTGGCAAGAGTATGAGTGCCAAGATTCTTGTTCTGTGTAAGCAGTGTCCTCTCATCAGGAGAGGTAAGTACACAGTAATAACTGCTTTGTGTGTTTATAAAAGATAACAGTTATAAAAACTACTGTTTGAAATATGGCCACAAGAAGCAATAAATTTACAGCAGTTTTTTCTAGAATCAGCAGTTAGTATTACAGTCAATTTAAAATAACTGGTAATCCTGGGTTTTATTGCGTTTTTCTGTTTTACTGGAAAAGGATTAGGGTCACTTAGATCAAAGGAGTTTGAAAAACGTTTTTTCTTTAAAAGCCACGTGATGAAAGGTGAAATCTGATTTGGGTCTCTCAACGAAAGCTGAGATAAACTTTGTTTTTACTTGTGTGTATTTTGGAGCTAGTTTTCATACATAGTTACTTAGAAGAGAAAGACAACAGCCTGCTAAACCTAGAATAGCAGTATCTCGCAGGAAATGGCAGAAACCAACAAGTTCCACTGTTGTGTATCTCCTGAACATATTTAGACCTTTACTGTAGGAATACTCGTAGTATTAAGCCCACTTTATATCTGCAAACAGCCAGTACTGCTAAAAGCTACTTTAAATAGTATTATACAGAGACCAGCCAACATAAATTCCAGTTAATTGTGGCAAAGGTCTTATAAGAAATACTGGGAGTATTTTTCATTGAAGTAACTAAGTAAAAAATAAAACAATTTTAAAGTCTGCCTCATAAGTAAACAGGTAGAACATGAGAACATAAATGGAGCCATAGCAGGAAACAGTCAATTTAACAAGCATCAAAAAACCCCTTATATCATTTCAGATACTACCAGTGCTTAAGCATATTAATTAAAAGTGGGCAGTAACAAAGTGAAAAATGATGATCGGAAATCAGCTTTTGCCTTCAGTTATCTGAAAACTACACACTAGGAGACATAATAATGTCCTTGGTGGAACAAATTGTCTCCTTTTAGGCAGACTTCTGGCTCCAAACCACACACTTCTGTTTCTCATCCTAAGTCTCAATGAATTATTTAATAGCCATTACTTAATATCTGAACTTTTCTGTTTATATCCCTGTGACACCATTCCTTCCAGCCCAAGACCTTGCAAATCCCCAACTCTTCTAAGGCATAAAAATACACAGATCCAACTGAATTCTCCGAAGCCAGGTCGTACCACTCATTAAGTCTACCTTGCCTGAATGCTTCTGTATATATCTAGAAAATATTTACATCTTTGGGGAGAGAAAGGGAATGAAAAGACTTTAGTGCATTATCACTAGGGGCATTAACCTACAAGCTTTCACACTGAGCAAGTGTGAAAATATTCAAAATTAATGAGACACATTCCACTCTGGGTGACAGTGGTTAGGTTACCCAGTGTTTATAGGCACTTCTAGTGCCTTTCAGACTCACTTGACAGTCTACATTTAAAAACTATCCCTTATATATTTAATTTTGTAGTATACACTTAGCTGTGTATCTGCTTGATTTTTATGTAACTGTAGTTTGTGGTTTAATAAGCATGGTAAAGATGGGTAAGGGAGTAAATTCTGCAGGTAGTAAGGAAAAAATGTTAGAAGGCATTGGTAACAAACACTGCAAATGAACAGAAACCACAGGTGAAGAACTACACTTACCAAATGTCAGTGTCCAGATGTCCCAGATTTGTGTCTCGTAATCTCATTCTCTCTCTTGTAGGTTTAAACTACATCATCATGGGCCAGGTAGAAGAAGATGGTAGAGGCAAAGTCTTTCCCAACAGCTTTGTCATGAGTTTTAAGACTAAGAACTCAAAGATCTTAAATGCCTTGAAAAACAAAACATGTCAAAATTGAACTCTGCAGCTGCATTCTATCATTTCTCTTGAAAAATCATTTTAACTTAGCGTAAGTCATGGAAGTGCAACTGACTGCCAACAGTAAGACTACGCTGACCCTTCCCTCCCATCCACCTAAGCACACCTGGCACAAAGTGAAATCCATTACATGTACAAGGTGAGAACAGACCCTCCTAAGCCCGAAGGCTGAAGATCTGCAGCACAGCCATCTGATCGCAAACATACAAATTCCAGTTACTTGGAAGATGTTAATTTATAATAGTCCAATTTTTAAAGGAATTTTGTACGTAAAATAAGAATTCTAAGTGCAATATTTATAGCAACTCAGTTTAACTTAGCTTTTTCTCTAAAGTTGTTTTATTACATGGATTTCTGCATTATTATCAGTGCTTAATAAAATATTTTAAGATTAAATCATACACCAACTAGTTATTCATTATTTATAAAGTGGGGCAGATAAACATAGAAACTATTTTTTGATCGTTTACATGCTTTTGATGGTTTGGGTCTTGCACATCAGAACTGACACTACACTTCCTTGCTGATTAGGGTTTGATTTTCCTTACACGGAAGTCAGTGAATCATTGATCTGAAAAGGAACTCTTCAAAGAATTAGACAACTGTAAAACAGCACCAGGCTTTTCTCCACTGATCGCTATCTGGTTAGTAAATGTCCCTATTAGTTTTGGTTTATTAAGTGGTAAGGTGCATATAGAATCTAAGAGCCCTTTAAGTATTTTTTTTCCTCGTATATAAATACCAGGCCAGAGTTCTTTGGATAATCTGCGACCATGGGCAGGAAACTAATGAAAGACACAGTCCCTACTGGAAGTACCCATTGCTTATTCCAGCAGTGGCATGCAGATTACCATTCTCTTCACTGATGGATTCTCACATGTAATGCCAAGAGGCACTGCCACAGTGCAGCTCAGCAGCACAGCAGAGTCTCTTCCAAAGACTTTATGGGTAGCTGGGCTGGGGACAAAAGAATCAGAGGGGGGCAGAGAGGTACAAAGAGGCTGTGCTGGCAGCTCATATCCAGCAGCTCAGTGCTGCAGCTACACTTCAAAGATTGCATTGCCCGACTGACCAAACCAAACAGCATTTCTCTGTGGAACCAACAGCAACATTTGCTTGCAAAGCAGATGTAGTTTTGTAATTTTAAAACTTTTAAATCAGAATTTTAATTTTCCAGCATTAATTCCTATGCAGATTAAGGGATTTTATGCACAGTGCTCTCTGCATTTCTTAGCAGTAGCCTGGGGAAAAGCAATGTGGAAATCATACTCGGAGCTGTCTTTAACTACAACAGTCTATTTTTATTTATGATGACATGCCCATCTGTCACGCAGCTTTTTTCAGTGAGGCAAGAAAGGTCTGGCAGCTTACTCATCGTCTACCAAGTGGAAGGTAGGGAAAGATCCTGCCTGCTCTTCTCAATGCTCCCTTTAGACCAGTTCCTTTCGCAAATAAATGCACTGGTAGCAGTAGGTCTGAAACACGGAACACAGGAACACAGAGCAGTGCCAGTTTTCTCAAGTAAGGTTTAGAAAGCACAGGTAACAGCTGTTACAAGTTTTTAAAAGCAGTTTGTAGTGACTGTAAACCTCAAACATTTGAAATCCAACTTGTACCCAAACAGAATCAAAATTATCTAATCACGATTTCTGAAATAATTTCTACACAAATGACAATCAAGACCATAGTTTAGCAAGAGTGTAAAGTAAGCTGACTTTCAGTAATTAGTGATTTGACCTTCCTGCTCCAAATGCAGGTATGAAAATTTTCATCTCCATTTTTCATTTATCAAGGCAAAGTTAGCTCTAAGACAAAACAGACATTAACATGAAAGGGAAGAATAATCAACCTTTTCCAGTTGTCTCAAAAACCCTCCTCAGTCCTTTCATGACTTGCACTAAAATTTGTACAAGGCAACTCTGAATCCTATAGCCAACTCAAGCTTCTCCAATTTTTTTTTTTTATATGTAAAATTTTGTTTCTGTGCCTGTCCAGAACTATTCTGTGCATAAGGGAGACCTTGGAACAGCAATATTAAACTGCCAAATGAGAAAGCAATAGCATGTTTAACATACGTGAACTAGGAAAATCTAAATGATGAGACAAAATTGAGTATAGAGTACAAAGTACTGATTAGGAGCTAAGTAGAGAGGAAGACTATAACAGCTTTCAAATAAAACAGAGATGCAAAGTGTCATATAACTAAGGCAGGGTAGGGAACAAACGTCTCTCTTTCTGTCTCTCTCATTCTACAGGTTTGTATTTCGGTGACAAGTAAAAACTCCGTAACTCCCAGTTCCAATACAAAACCCCCAAGAGCCCTGAAGTACAACCATTCTTCCTAAGGACATCTACACTGTAGTAGAATGCAGTGCCATAAGACAATGAGCAAGCTAGCTCTGAGTGACTCTGCTCAATGTATGAAAAGCACTCAGAAACAGTTCCATCAGCTCCTTCATTCATACTCTCAACACCCCCAGGTTCCCAGAACTAACCATCCCAGTGCCAAACAGCTGATAGTGCGTCTAGGATCCAACCCAGCTGGTCTGGAACCAGCATCACTTCATGGCACTGGATGAAGCCATTTCAATGAACTGCACAGGAGGGGTCCAGAAGGAAAAAGGCAATAACACATTAACACCAGCTACCTTCCTTAAACTTATTACCTCAGCATGACAAAGAAAATACTGTCAATGTGGTAACTGATATAATGTGTTTGCAATATGACCAATATTAATGCAACCATATTTTTCAAAGAGCTTTTATTTGCTTCCTTTCTTGAATATACATAACATACACAGCACACAGTTTTTATGTTGGTGCATTATTCAAACATGAGATCTGAGTCCAAATACAAAACTCAGTGATCCTCTTTGCTTTGAACCAGGAGGTTAACTTCCTATTCCCATGAAAAGCCAACATATATCAGAATCCCTCTATATTCTTAACACTTCTGGAAGCAGATTATTAAAACCTAGTTTAGAAATACATAATTTCATAGTACAGAAAATATATTACCTTTACAAGAAAGAGTTTTATAAGAATTCCTTCAAAAAAGTAAACATTCATGTAAGCCCCCACTCTGTGAATCTCCCAAAATCAACTGTAGTCAAAGACCTCAACGGCTACCTGCGCCTTCCGGACATACGACCATTTCAGAAGAGCACCATCGTAACACTAAAACTGTCAATCAATCTTTCAGCTGTCATAAATATACTTATTTTGTAATTAAAAATATGGGAATCTCACATTTCTCAATTACAGTTTGTCACCTTGAATTATATATAAGCATATAAAGCCATATAGGACCCTCCAGCACAGAAAATCCACAAAGCCCTTACTGTCCATTGTAAGCAAAGTCAAATATTTAACTATTTTCACAAAACACAGTACTCCTGACACACAAAAAAAGTCTAGCTTGGCAACAATTCTGGTAAAAAACAAGAAAAAAGAAAAACAAAAGTAGGATATGTAAAATCTGTGTCAAGCAGACCCTTCTAAAGTACATCTCTCCTATGACAAGACCCAATGACCTCACAGAAAGAAGTGGAGAATGGTTCACAGGAATTGTTCAGCACTGCAACCAATAGCACTCGTGCTCCATCTCATTTCCATGAAATCACAGGTTTTAATAATTCAAATAATTTATCTAGATTTTAAAAACCCAAGATACTAAACATTTAATG
Source organism: Eulacestoma nigropectus (assembly GCA_013397775.1). Classification (NCBI taxonomy): domain Eukaryota; kingdom Metazoa; phylum Chordata; class Aves; order Passeriformes; genus Eulacestoma; species Eulacestoma nigropectus. The sequence continues at coordinate 1,721,565 of VZTE01005521.1, read as the reverse complement.
TTCACAGGTTAGTTTTAAAATTCTGTTCCCAATCCTAACATATATATTAAAATGTACTATTGAGGCACTGCTGAAAAATCCAAGCAGGGTTTGATTGTCTTACACATAACCATAAACATTCAAGAAATGGTTGGTCTATTTTGTGTTCCAAATGTCAATGTTCCCACAAAAGTGAAAAGTCTTGATGATTTGATTTGCTGTGTTCTATAAATGTTAGTTTACAGTCAATGTTAAGATACAAAACTAGAACTGCCTCCTTCAGAGCCATAGAGTCTTCACGTGCACTGTAACCTACAGTCACACATAATTTCCAACTGCGCTGGAAATTTTCTATTATTCTTTATCCGACTTTTCTATTAAAAATAAACAGGCTGGATTTTTATTTTAAAAAGCCTATCTTCTCCCACAACTTGAAAAGCAAGTATCAAAAAAGAACAAACAGCAAAAATAGAAGAAAGAAACACATTGTGCTAGTTACGAAGCTCTGACACCTGACAGCCACAGACAGTCTGAGGAACATTTAAAAAACTCCTATATGCAAATTTTATATACACACACCAAGATTAAGAGGTTAAGAAAGTTAGTGTATCTGGTTTTGCATTCATTTTGACCCCTTGGGCACCAAGCTGCAACTCATGCAAACGCATTTTCAAATGTATTTTTGTGCAATAATCTTCTTGTCTATATGATCTGGCAACAGAATTAGGTCAACACTTTTACCTATGGTATCTAAAAGCACACACCTTTTGTTTAAAAGTTAGGCCTCAGTTTCTTGGATAAAACATAGCATATTTAGAAGTTCGAAAGCCAAGCAGGTCTCTCATTTCATTCCGGAATTTTGACAAGTCCTGCCGCAGTTCATTGAGGTTTTCCACAGTGGCCTGATCCGTACTTTGCATCTTCTGTCTCATGGAAGTCAAGTAACGGTGGACTAAGCAACACATCACCTTCTGGTAATTCTCATCTCTCTTCTGCTTCAGATTTCTCCATTCCTTTAAACAAACATAAGATATTTACTATGCAAATTATTTTTGAGCCCTGAAGCCTGTATACAATTATACAGAGAAGAAACGTGAACAAAGTAAGAAAGCTATTTTATAAATACATCCTGATGTGCACAATTATACAATGCATATAAATTGTCCACAAAATTCAAATTAAATTATAATCTGCTGTACCAGCAAAACTGAAAGTTTTTATCTACCTGGCTTGGTAATTGTTCTGTGAGGAATTAAGAGTTCCATAACCTTGAATGTCTCTCAGTGCAAATTCCATAAAGTATTTAAATTTGTTTATTTAATGCTATTTTAGTCAGCAAGAAGATGCAAAATTAGTACGCAAAATCGCAGGGTACAAAAAGAAGTCTATAAAATAAACAAACAAAAAATCCCTCCCTCAACACTGAGATGCTTCAGTGATCTTTTTCGGTTATTTATTCTGACACTTCTGTAATATGTTTAAAACCAATTACCTTCTCCAAAGAATATTCTAACCTCACTGTTTTTGAGATTAGCACGTACTTCCCTGAGGTTTCTATGTGTTTTCGTTCAATCAAAGCGTTTTTTTTCCAGACTATTTCTGGGGGATCTGGGGGTTGGAGGAAGTGGGTTGAAATTCCCAAACCAGAAAGTTAATAGAACCTTACTTAAGTAGAAATAGCTAACGCTTATTTATCTTGGATGTGATACACATTATTCTGTAGTTCTATTTATCTTAGTAGCATTCACCTTCTGACAGGCAGCTTCATGCAGCAATCTGCTAATTCATTTTAGCAAGCAGCACCTTTCCAGCTGCAGAGCCTAGAGCTTGCCCAATAATTCCTCACCTTGAGGCTGTTCTGACGTTTCACTTTGCCACTTGATGTATGAGAGCAGATCCATTTACTGAGACTGTTGAAAAGGTAACAGATAGTCTTGGGAGAGGGTATAACATTGAAAGGTGGAGGGAGCGTGCATTTATCATCGAAGTAGCTAAGCCAAAGCTTGGCACGAGCAAACTTCCACTCCTTATCTTCATGATTCTAAGACATCAGAAACATTAACAGAGAAAAGAAGCAGAAATATTAACAGGTTATTTTGTAAGTTTAATTTTCTCATACCTGCAAAACTGATCACTATTTAACTGTGGTTATATAGCGTTTTAATAGATAGATTACAGAGTATTTTAATAGGTCTGTTTGACTATTCTAATATTAAATACTTAAAATAAGTACATCTTTCTTCAATTCACTATATACTCTAGTATAAAATTCAGAAGGTATAACCCCAGATCAAATGCCAAAGCACCACACATATCAAAACCAGCATTTGAACAGCCATTGTATCTAGAAAGTCATCAATTCCCAGTGGGCCAAAGCCCTGCACATGTTCAACATGGACATTACGATTATTTTTTTTGTCCAAATAAATAAGAAGCTCTTATTTGAAGGAAAAATATGAGCTTACAGACAGAGCTCATCCATGAGGTCTTTAGATCATGAGTCTACACATCATAGGAAGAAATATGTGTAAAATCCAAAGATACTGGTAATTGGTAATTAATCAGAAACCACTTACTGCTATGAGCTGAAAACTTTTGTGAAGCATTGCCACAAGAAGTTTAGTTAATACTATCACAACCACCACATTGTAGGTCCCAACAATAACAGCACCAACAAAAGATTGTAATTCTTCACCGTAGCTGAAACGTGTCACAAAGATCGCAACATGTGCCAGGGAGAATATGTACCAGAAGAGAGCAAAACATGTACCAATAAACCTACAAAAACAAGAAAAAAAATCTGGTTAGGTAAACCTAACACCAAAAGTGTTTAATGTAAATTCAAGATCAGTGTAAAAATCCAGTTTTGTTTAATAACTAGGGATTAAGGGCTAAAACAATGCAGTTATTTTATAGATATCAAACTCACGAATGGAATGTGTCATTGCTCTGTTGTTCACAGAAAATGCCCGCACAGTCCTTTTCTTCATTTACAGTAAATCCTTTATCATAAAGTTGTGTCAATCCAATTGTGAATGAGAACAAGACAAGAAGAAACATGCCTAGAAATTTTCCGAAATCTTGTAGCATCTGCCCCATTGAAATCTGTGAAATAGATTTATTTCTAATTTTAGTAAAACATGTAGTTATTTTTATTTGTATTGCCTCCTTCAGCCTTTGATCAACAAAAAATCTATTAACATTTTAAATATTTAAGTTAAATTTTGATATGCTAAACAGACTTTGAGGTCAGGAGATACCCATGTACTGTTCTTCAGAGAAAAATTCTAGATATTAAAAAGAAAATGTAAGTAGTTTTAACATCACCTGGAAAATCAGTATGCTCCAAATAACCATAAGCAATAGTATCTACACCTTGTTATTTATTTGCAATACGAATGGTAATAAGGAACTCACAGGTCAACAGACAAAAGCAGTAAATGAAATGCATTTGAACATAAATGCCATCATAGAAAGTTAAGAAAACACTTAACACTGAATTAATGAAAACTTTTGGAATCATAATTTATCACTAATAAAAAAAAAGGAAGTATACCAAAACCCATCTGCAGAATACAGAATTAGTTCACTGTACATTTTATGTACGATTTTAAATAAACACGTGTGTAGGCACACAGAAATTGAAGAATAAAGCACAGAAGGCATGACAGTAAAGCTGGATCATTAGTTTCCAATTCAAAATATCCTATACAGAATTTTGCAACATTAGAAATGCAGCACCTTTAAAAAAAACCCAAACATATGCTTGTGATTTTTTCCAACACAGGAAAGACTTTGATTTGCTTTTGACATAAGCACAAATTTTTACACAGATCCAGCATAAAGTGTTTACATAATTTAATCAGTCTTCCTACAAACTTCTTCAGAACAGTGTACCATTATAAAGAATGCAAATATATTTAAAAGGGGATCAGGTAAATCTAATCTATATAAATCAGCATGTGGAAAGCCTAGTCTTGTATGAATCAAAATCTGTACCAAATCATAGTCCAGAATTGTAACACAATTGCCAAGTTTTGCAAGTACAGCTTTACTGAGAAATGAATTCCTGCTCCCTCCTTTGCTGCTGGAAACTCACCCAGTACCTCCTGCAGCACAGCACATTTGGAGTCTGTACAGTTTGTAATGGTCATGGAGATTCTGCAGCTGTGGGCAGAGCTCTGCACCAATTACGCGCATGTTTGGTCAGGGGATGACTGTACTCCCCATCAAACTGTTTCATCACATCTAACCCTTTAATGAAAAAACCCCAACCCAAATCCTAACAACATTTACCCTTTAATTCACACGTGGTTCCAGCCAAGAGAGAGACAAAGTAGATGAAACAGGAATGCCCAAAAAGTGCAAACTGCCCAAAACTATTTTGTTTGGGAAAGAGTGTAATAATAACCCATCCCAAATGCCAGTTGCTTTCTTCATAGGTTCATGCTTTCCCTCTCTAAGTATTTACAATTTTTAAGCACTTGAAATCTAATTATCTAATCTAGGGGAGTATTATTCTACCTTCTGTTAACAATAAAAACCACCACACAGCCAATTTACAAATCTGGATTATAACAGGTTTTATTAGCCAATGAGTCAAGTAACTGAATGCTTAAAAATAACTCTAAGAGCCAAGAGAACACGGTAGCTGCCTTCCCCTGCCCCCCACTGTTGGGTTTCCATGCCATATTTGATTACCACCATTTGAACTTTGTGACCTACTTTCAGAAAATACTGTAAGAGTTGTCGCACCAGCCCTTGGCCAGCAGTAATAACATAAGCTCCTGTGTGCCTCTGAATGGGGTGACTGTTGACTGTTTTTATTTACTTGGAAAATTTCATAACACAGCCTCCTAATAAAAAACTTGTGAAAGATCTAGTACATAAATAAATGTGCACATTAAACAGTGAATCTCTTTAAAATGTGGAGAGGCTTCAGTGTTCAATCAATTTGTACAACCCTAATGCTTAATGCAACATCAAGACTTTAGTATTTTTTTCAAAGTGTGCAAGTACATTTCCATTTAAAATGTGTAACAGAAAATTAGATAATTAAAATGTGGGCGGTTTTACTGTCATCATCATTCATTGGAAGGCTCCAACAAATTCCAAGTAAGAAGAAACCTGTTCTCCCTTCTTATAACTGCCAATAAATAGGTGACTGTTTCAATACTCTTGAAAGATTTATATTCTTCAAACAAAAGCAATTTGCACAACTCAAGGTGCAGCTTCAACGAGATCACAGACATAAACAGAAAGGCTTTTGATTACTTTTCCTTGCTACACACTTAATTCATCTATCCCTTTAGAGAAAAGAAGCTAAGGCAATTATTTGCATAAAACTTTACAAGAAGAACCTGATCCTTACACTTTTCAAACTGTGAAAACTTAGGTGGTATGTTAAGCTTAAAACAGATAAAAACTAAAAGACAATATAGCTACAGCTATCACTGAAAAATACCTTAACTGAACTACACATGGTCTTTCACTCTTTTTCTTACCTTTTCCCATCTAAATCAGTACTTTTTACACAAGAGATTAATTTAAAAAAATGAAACTTCAATGCAGTATCACTTCTTTCTACTTTTCACTTTCTTACTTTAACATTTTTTCTTATTTTCAATAAGACTCCTGATAGCAAATTAGGTTTAATATTTTTTCAAGCAGTAATGATATTCACCTGGAGTGGTCCCAGAATGGAGCTGGTTGTGTACATGAAGAAGAGACGCAGGTAACTAAGAACATTCGCAAAGGCAAAAAGACCTTCTGCCACTAGGGTGGGATGGAATGCATCCCAGTCCTTCCTTTCAGCATAATCATGGAACTGCAACATAAAAAGGACAAGTTGAGATCACTGACATTATAAATACAGAAATGCACCCATACACCTCTCCCCACTTCTGCTTCCAAAACAAGCAAAAGCATAAATGAAATGAACATGTATCACTCATAGATGTCATACTTCTTTCAGACAAAGGCATTTTAAAAGCCATTCCAGGGAGTCAGAAATCACACAATTTAAATTCAACGCCTAACTCTGCCACTCACTTGTTCAAACCGTTTATTCCTCTGCTCTTCTTTCACTTCTACTCTGTTTTGCATGGTCTATTAAAACAGGGACTTACACACTTTATAAACATGTGCATTGCCTAGTATAATAGACCTCAGTCAAAAATAACATTGAGATGCTACAAAGAAAACCAGTGTACACATGCAATTGCAATGTGGTGACAGCTGATCTTAACCAGTTTCGGAAAGACTTATGACTTTGGGTTCCTTCAATGGATTTTATGAATGGCTACAGGGAATGGGAGTCACAAGTAAACTGCTGCTTGAAGTATTACCCACTAAGGACCACTATTCAACTTAGGCAGGGAATATCCACAGATTCCTAACTTCCGGTTTGGCTGAAAATATTCAGCATTTATATTACCAGCTTCTGCTGTCTCAAAATGGACATTCAGAAACTTAGGAACTCACATCTTCTTTATAATAACTTGCCCAAAAGTCTGCTGCACAAAGTTGGCAAGAAATAGGGATAAGTATATTTTTAAACACTGTACTTGCATGTGTACAAACCCTTCCGCTACAGAGACTCTTCCTGTATTTCTTACAGCTTTGGTGCCTATATTGGACCTAAGATACAAACTGAACATTTTTATTCGGTTTTCTATATTATTTATAAACTATTAGTATCAATTTTGCCATATAAAAGGGGCAAAACCCCCATTATATGCCTATTCTATAGGACAGGAGTCCTGAACCTTCAAAAAGGTTACAATTTAAATCGGCAGCAATAGGCTCTTTTCTCAGCAAAGGAACTACTACTAGAGACATGCTGGTTGCACAGCAAATGGCTGGGAAGGCAGCCCGATGTGGCATTCTCCCTCTAGTCTTTTTCCAAGAAACGGAGCCTTCCTTTCCAAATGATTACCAGCCTCTGAATCAGTGCTAGGATAGGGAAGAGCCAAACACCAAGATGGGAAGAACTGAACCAGTTTATCTCCCTCCCAACTGCCAGACAGCTGTCAGCTTATAGTTTTCAAGACACAGTAATGGTGCTACTGCACTGGCTTGGATTTTGCTGAAATATTCACATTCAATTGGTCTGGCAGTTTGCCATGTGCTGTGTGGTTAACAACACATGCAATAGAATGGCAGTGATCATTTTCAAAACTCGTATTTTCAATCAAATCCAGATGGCTTTTCATAGAGACAAGGCTCCTCTATAGTCTCAGGGCTTTTATTCTTACTATCAAAGAAAACCCCAAACAAAAAAACCCCACTGAGCAAAAACCAATTAAACATCCACCACCACCACTTATGACATTCGAGAGTATGTACTCAAAAGCTAAATAAAACTTTCTGTAACAAAAAGGCATCAGGCAATCCAAATACAGAGACTACTATTAGCTTTCTGCATAGTACTGACCTATGGAATCAGGTGAGCTCAAATGCCAAATCTGATGAGATGCATTTCCCTAAACAAAATTCAAGCCATTTGGAGGACCAGCCAGTTCTTACAAGGAGGACAGTAGCTCTGTCTGGGGTTTCCAAGTACTTAGACATGTCTTGGTGTGTTTTCTAACTCCTATTTGCCTCATCAGCTACTCTCTGAAGACGAAGGTGCAGCAAGATCCAAGGTCTTGACAACTCCACGGCCCATACCACACAGAGCATTTAAGCCCAAAGCCTGCACCCACAGTGTAGGCTATTACTAATGTTTACACTTAACCACAACACCCTACTACTAACACATCACATGTAATCTATCTTAACGTAGTTTGCAGCAATATACTAAAATCATATTTGCTCAGTCAGCCCCAGAGGAGCTTTGGATCCAGGAAGACTGGTGCTCACCTTGTTATGGGCAACGACTTTGAGGGCAAAAGTTGCCAAATACAAGGAATTCATGACAAAACTAAGCTGATTGCGGGATTCTTCTAAAAAATCTTCTAAACCATCATACCAGAGCCTCTTAACATCTGACCACACCATTCCTGCAGGCAAAAAAAAAAAAAAAAACCAACCACAAAGTGAAGTAAAGCCATTGG
>VZTE01005521.1:1703494-1713523 GCA_013397775.1 Eulacestoma nigropectus | reverse complement strand
GAGCCTCTTAACATCTGACCCCCCCATCCCTGCAGGAAAAAAAAAAAAAAAAAAACCAACCAAACAGGTAAGTGAAGCCATTGTGCTGAACAGATATTAATTTACATATGATCACCATGTATTTTACACTAAACTTCTTACAGAATTAGTAAAAGGAAATGGAGAAGTGGATGATATTCACACACACAAGAACTGGAGTTCTGTTGCTTTATTTTCACATGGAAGACATTTGTATTCATGATTTTGAAAGTTTATCCAGAACAACACAAAACTTGCTAACATGAAGCATTAGAAATTCTGCTGTGGCCATTCTGACAATGATTTTTAGGGAGTATTTTAATGGGACTATGGAATACAATAATGTAAGTGAATCCTTGCTACTCGATTCTTTTCATTCCAGTTGATTTTGCAGAATATTTTCTAAATATGTTCTTTGTCAGCTTAGAATATTTTTAAGGAATCAGTACAATGTCACTACAAAATAAGCATTTAAGTTATAAATGCAATTACTATTTAAAAACTCGAGACTCAATGTGAAAAATAACCCAATTTTAATGATTATGTTGCTTAGATATAGTTTTTAAATCCTACTTGAAATCCACATTAGAATATTACATGCAGAAAAAAATATGTCTATAGCCTTTAATTAAAATTATCAAGACCACCTAATGACATACTTTGTCTACAGCAGACTTGATGGAACAAAAGAATGTATAAAATTATAATATTTAATTTCAAAGCAAAGGAGCAATCTGACTTGTACTCAAAATTTGAAGTTTTCAAGTTTCTTTTAAGACTTGCCTGTTTTTGTGTGGGGATACTAAATATTTCCAAAATCTGCAAGAACTGCTCAACAGTTTTAATACAGCTCAAGGAACCACCATTACACAAAAAACCCCTCACCCTAAAATATCAAATAAATCACCCACAGAATTACTTAGATAAGAACTGTGTTGTTTGTCACTGTATCACTGCTTTTTACAAGTCCAATGAGACAAATGATATATATGTAATTACCTTACATTAAGAAAGGTACATTTTAAGGTAAAAAAACCCGCATGCCAGACAACCAAAAACAAGGTAAAAGGTTTTATGAATTTTCAACCAAAAGTTCTTGAGAACTCAACAAAAATTATAGTTGTGCTCCCTCTGCTGCATCAACCAGAAGTGACATGCAGCCTTTCTGGTACAGTTACGATAATCGGTGACAATGACATACAGAAACAGAAGACCATAACATGAGAAAATACTACTCGTTTTTGTGTTTTGAAACAAGCATGAGGTAAATGCACACCTTAAATCTCTTAGACTAAGATGGAGCATGCATACATAAACATACACAACATATACTTTTATCTTTAAACTACGTGCCAACGCTGCAACAAGTTCAAGTTTCATTATTAACTACTTCTCCAGTCAAGCATTACAGAACTGGTCATGAAAGACTGAGTTATTACTTACTGCTGATGTACCACTTAACTGGCAATTTTTTATATATATTCAGCAATTGTCATCCAATCACTCAAATCATACATACCAATAAGCCATATTATCAGAAGATAGTCTATTCTCTCCAGGGCCGGTCCCATTGTATTCTTCTTATTCTCATTGTAGACAAGGGAGTACAAATTAAGTAATAACAGAAATGTGAAATATGAAGCTCCATGAATAATAAACTTCATAAAAGGAGTGTGAATTATTCGACCTACTCGAGATTTAGGAGCTAACAAGTAACACAGGGACAGAATTGGCCAGAAAATGCCAACCATCAGAACAGTCAGGATCTTCTTGCAGGTGTGCTTGCGCCGATAGCCAGCCATCTGCCCGAACCACACCGTGTTGAGAAACTGCTGGCAGTTGGACTGGGCAACAAACTAGGGGGGAGGGAGGGGGCAGAAACAAACAAGGAATCACTCTCAGGTTTCTTAATACACATCACTAAGTCACATCATTAAAATTAATTTTCTAACTATATGTAGCTACCATGTAACAGGAAAATGCAAGAACATCAATTTGAAATAATTATCTCAAAAGAGACCAAAATCACTATGGACCTGAGATGAACATAAACATCCGCTATTTTAATTTCCTTGTAGAGCCAGCTAAACATAAATTATATGCACTAGACTTCTAATAGTTTTCAGTTTAAGAATTAGTTTTGATTTTTAATTATTTAGAATTTAGCACATCAATAACATCACACCTCACTTACAAAAGAATGTATTTCATTAGAGAATGGTTTGTCATTTAGCTGAAAAAATACCAACAAAAAGAACCTTGCTGTTATCACATCATTCTAAAGCATCACAAAAACTGTCTCTACAGTCATCTTGTCAGGACTAAAACAAGTCCTGCAGATACTTTCCCCATACCACACGAAAAAGTTACTATTTTCCAAGCTCTGTAGCAAAAACAAGCTATGCTCAAACCCAAAGGAACACCAAAATACTTCAGTGTGCTTGATGAATGCGTACCAGAAAGGTGTAATGCTGGTCAAAGGGCATTCCAGAACTACAGCTTATGACTTTTAAATGCTATGTATTTCAACAGTTTCACAAACAGTTTAAGCCTAGACATGTAGAACAGACAGAATTACATAATTCCTTTTGCAAATGCTAACTAAAAATGGATTTTGCAAGGAAAGGGAACTTCCACTCTGTCCTTGATCCTTGTACTAGAATCCCACAAATACCCATTTGCCTTCCAGCATAGAAAACTAGAGTTATAATTTATGAAGGGACAAAAATGACAATAACCTTCTGCATGGAGGAAGTTGTGTATCGATGGCATAAAAAGTGCAGCTATTCTGGAACAGAGGGGCTATTCAGTTATACCAACACAGGTCCAACCTAATTACTGAACAGCACAGGCAAGGCCTGAGACAAAGCTGAACAGTTAATGACCAGTGAGAAGATGATAAATCATGTTTGGCATCTAAGGATCCATGCCTCTCTAGGCAAGGATTTAATGAGGATCTGAATAAATAATTACCACTACCAGAGCTGTTCATAAAAAAGCAGTAGCCTATACTCCAATACAGAAAATACTACATTCATCTCCACAGTAAACACTGAAGAAATACTCAGTATCTTGCAGCATCCCTGTTGCACATACTGATACTCTGTCTACTACCATCTCTTCTATAATTCCTGCAAATTTATCTCCACTTCTGTGTCCAGAGGCAGAACAACAAAGTAATTAATTAATAGCAAAATATGATACGGAAAGTCTATCAAGTTACCGCAAAGACAAACCTCTTTTTGATTATACTTGATTGCAAGTTTTAAGCGGCTTAAGTTCATCCTCTCTTCCAACAATCCTCGCTTGTCTACATGTTCATCACTGGAGGTGTGATTCAGAATCACTTCCAGTTCCCGGGAATTCCGTGCTTGTGCAAGTAAATCTTTAGCAAAGGTTTTGCACTGTTGAGCAAGCTCCTCATAATCATTTCTGAAATACACAGAAGCAGTATGTACTATTGCACTGGTCCTGTATTTTCCATTAAATCATGAACTATCCATTTTCGGTTGGGATTGTATGTTATGTTAAGACAAATAAAAAGAAACCACCCCAGAAGTCCTATGTCAAGGTCTAAGCATTCCTAAGATAACTCTGAGTAGTTTTCCCCACGTAACATGACAATTACACTTCGGTTTAGCTTCCAAGATCACTAGAGAAAATCTGACAAACAGACTTACAGTATACAAATTCTTATGTCATGAGTTCCATACACAGAGTTAAAGCTTAGTTATTTCCAGGAGATGAGAAAGTGCAGTAGTCACAAAATATGGCACTGGTAAGTAACCACTTGGAGTTTCCTACTGGACGGGAAATTGCTTGGGGTTTTGCTTTATTCCTGTTATCTGAAAACTAAAGTCTATTCACTAAATATTATGTATTAATATATCAAACACATTAAAAGAAACCACCTGATTTCCTTATCTCACCTGGCACACAGTCCATTTTAATGCCAAGCTGTATCATAAAAATCCAACAACTGAACTCTTATTAAGAAAGATAAGCAGCTAAAATGCAGAAAATTAATATGTTGTTTAGGAAAGTAGAATTTTACCTTATATAAACACTTGCTTTCACATTCTTGGAAAGCTTTTGTGCTGGTAAGTTACAATATGGTCGAAATCTGCATTGTTTAAACATGAAATTATACTGAGCATTTGTTCATCATACAGAGCATTTTCAGCATAAAGTCTTCTACACACATACACGTATTTTAAATACAGACACATATATTTGTAACCATACATACACACATGCCCTCTTCAAAGTCTTATATTATAAGGAGCAAAATTAAGAAACAAAACCCAAAAAAACTCTCACCATGAGTCAGGTCAGTATAGAAAAGGTATTGCACATTTCTACCCTGATACAGAAAAGAAGTGTAGAGTACTAATGAGATATTGATATGATTAATAGGTGTGTAATTTCCAAATAAGTCAGCATTTAGCATAATTGCTGTTTATTTTTGCAGACCAGAGCTGAAATTTGAACTGTTGGTGCAACTACATGCATTTAAATACCTATACCTAAAAGGATTTAAAGTAATTAAACTGTCAAAATGACTACTAATGAGGCATAAATTATATTATATAACTTATTATGTCTAATTATCAGTTTAAACACTCCACTACAAAAAATTAAGAATAAGCCTTTTCTAATGCATATGTATTTCTCTCCCATCTAATTTCATGAAGTATTAAAATTGATTTGTGTTTTCAATTCCTACCTGAACTCAACCTCAACAAGGCTTAATTCTTTCAAGTCTGCACTGAGTTCAAAAGCTCGTAGGATTGGATCCTCCTCTGTCAGCATTATTAAGGCAGGACTGGCCAAACACCGATAAATGTCCAGACGAAACCTGTGACAAAAGAACAGGAAGCAAAATGAAGATGTTTCATTTCATTAGCAACTTCAAATCAGAACCTGTTCCAAAGGTTTGCCTAAAATGGTCACCTGAAAGACGAAACAATTTGGTTTGTTAGAGTCAGACACTACAAACATTAAATGCAGTATGTCCTGGAAGATACATTATATATTTAGAACTCCTATGTATCCAAAATCAGCCAAACTGGTTCCCTCTTCTTTTCCTCACTACTTCCACTGTTATTTATACATCAGCAGAAGTTCTAGATTAAACTAAGAGCTGCTATCTCAAATATTTCTATTGTTTGTCTGCTTGGGATACTCTGACATCTTTTCTCATGCTGAAGTTAATGATGTGTGGTATAGGATGCATACCAGAATGTGGCCCATACCAGATCACTTCCAAAAACTCAAATCCTCTCACTTCTCTTATTTTTCAGTATTCTGGATACAGACTGGAGTAATTATGCAATAATTAATCGTGTATTGTAACTGCAGTACACTTATGATCTTTGAACTCTGTGATTTTTTATCCTCTCGCACATTAAATTTTATTTAACACTCAAATATGTTCTCAAGTTAACCACACAAAATATTTACCAGATTGCTAAATCCCTCTCCTCATTTGAATCTTTATTAAAAGCTTTCTACTTTCAAAAATACTGAAGAATGAAAGAGAAAAATTGTCTTCAGTTTGCATTCATCAATCCATGCCACATGAACACTTTTAGAAACAGGATACAGAATTATCCACCTCCTCATTCTGGCTCACAAACCCCCAAGTATTAACTAACTTGAGAAAAATTTCATTTGCGTAGTCCCTATGGCCCCAAGCCAAAGGTAGACAGAGTGTCTGAGACACAACTGGTAGAAAGGAAAGGCACTTAGTGACTATGCACAGTGACTAAAAGTATAAAACCAAAATGGAAAAAAAGCCACTGCCTCCCACCAGCCTTTTCAGGCGCAACCCATGCCCAAGAACTACCATCTCTCACAATAAGAGCTACAATATATTAAAGGAATCCACGCATAAACTTTACCTTAAAAAGAAACAGGAAGCATACTGAATCTAACCCAGGCAATACCAGAGAATTAAGAATCTTTTTATTATGGCCTATGCCTGTTAAGTCTTACCTGGAATGCCGCAGACTATCTTTTTTGTTCTTGGCAGTGCACAGTGTGCACTCACAGCCCACAGCATGAGGTTTGGGTAATGATATGTCTTGCTTCAACAGCATGGTGAGAATTTCATAGTTGTTACGATGAGCAGCTAAAATTACTGGTGCCACATCCATGGTTGTTGAGTACTCTGGGTTCTGAATGCGTTCCATTAATTTCTGGAATAAAATGTAGGAAGTATCTAAATTTATTACCTACAGTTCTACTACATGTAAGGGGTTTTTTGACTGTTCAACCAAGAATTTCTCCTTCAAAATACTTTCCAGTGTTTCATAACATAAAAAGAAGGAAAAATATGGAACAACAGTCAAACACCTGTCAGATAAATACTGAAAAACAATAACAGACCCAGATATGTTTCTGGTTAATTTACATAGAAATACTGTCTATTTTTCCAACATATATATGATAAAATTGTTATTCTGGTCTAGTTTGTGAAAAAATTATTGTATTTAGTATTGAAGAGCAGAAAAAATATCCTGAATGTGCCATACTTTGTTACACAACACCTTATTCCTTCCCTTCCTCCACCTCTACTTTGTGCTTTCAAAAGTTCTTTGATACTTAATCATTTACAAGGTAAGTTTCAATTGATTAATTTCAAGGTAAAGGTCTGATGTTTATAGATTTGCTCTAAAAATCTATGAAACTTCAATACATGAATAAACTCTCTATAGGTCAAGGCTGCTAACCACCTTGTAAACAGACTACTAGAAAAGATTTATAACCAGGTTTTTTCTCTTCTGAACTAGGCATGTGTTTGTCAGGCATAAAGCCACTGGATTCCTTAGGTGATAAAGCAAAACAATGTATTTCATCTTTCAAGACAAAAGAGGCTACAAAAATAATCCCTAGTGTCCAGATTCTATCACCTTACAGATGCAGAATTTAAGAACATTGTTTTAAATACTACAGATACCCAAAAAGCAATAGCCTTCCCAACCAAAAATCAAGGAGTAACAACACTTAACCACAATGGTTGGTCTGGAGGATCGTTTTGGTCTGTGATTAAGTAGAATGTCAACAGCTCCCACCACTTCTGAGTCAATAGCCACCAAAAGTGCATCTGAGGACTAAGGAAAGAAAACAAATCATATGTGAAAACAGCAGTAACTTAAGCAGCATAAAGAGACAAACTCAAGCCAAACTGCATTTTTAAAAATACATTTCTAAAATTTATTTTTGAAGTACTAAAATGATGTTCTGTATTATCACCAGGCATATGATCAGGATACAAATTCAGGTTGCCATTGCAGGAGTTCACACAGCATTAGTGACAATTTGTTTCACTGCACCAACAGCAAAAGAATCAATCGCATAAATTACTTTCCAGCAAAGATGATGCATAAGACTTGCAAAAATCAAGTTTAAAGACACAGTTTACCAGGTTATTAGACATGTTAAAAGCAAGTGTTTGTGTACCACAGCTCAGGCATACAGGATACTTCAGCCCTGGATTTGTAACTGTGGGGTACAGCTAGGAAAATAAGCTTTTTCCTTCTGGTAACCAACTACTTCTGTACCTTCTATTAAGCTGAGATAAGCTGCTTTTCATTTTCTCTACAGATGATATTATTCTTTTTGATTCATTTCCAAAATTTCAGATTTTTTCTTTAAAAAATAAAAGAAAATTACGCAGCTTTTATTACTGCCATTAATTCAGACAGGGAAAAGCTTGTGGTTTTATTCTTGCCCACTGTGAAACAACATAATAAAAGATGCTACTTTTCCCTGTCTTGCATATTTAAGCCATCATAGCTTCACCTCTCCCAGCAGCAGCAGATGCTGCATACAGTTAAGGAAGTCTTGTTGGTTGGAAAGTGCCCAGCCATCAAGCACAGATCAAGTTTAACAAGCAAGCACTGCAGAAATGCCTGTTTGCCTTAACTGAAAATCCACTAATATAACATGAATTTTTCCGTGTTACCATTTTTAAAGTTAATATACTCTACAGTCAAAAGAATTTTTGCATTTTACACTTTTTAATATGAGGCACTCAGACCATATACATTTTTTTCTTGAAGATAATGTATGCACTATATCAGCAACAGGAGTAACATTTAAAATAAAATGCAAACTTGTTAATATCATAGAAAATGTTACTTATACATTTGCCATGCCAGTAAAATCCCCCTAGAAAAGTCAACTTGTGAAAAGAAACCACTTTCACAATTACTTTTTCCAATTTACTGGAAAAAGAACAGAACTGCCTAGAAGGCAGACTGTATTTATGTCCAAATTGTGACAGATTAACAAGGAAGATATATGACTAAACTGAACATTTTTAATAACGTGTGTTGGATACCTGGCAGCCATAATCCAAAAGCAGCTGTAGTATGTCCAAGTTTTCATTTTCAATAGTTATGGTAACAGCATTTCGTCCAAGCACATCCACACAATTTATGTTCATTTCACCTGAGCTGTTTTCCTCTAACAGTTTCTTAACCATGTAATAGTCACCTGCACAAGTAAGGTAGGAATATCACTTCATATCATAAAGCAATAAAAGCATGTGAACATTTTAAGTACCAGCTACCATCAAACAAGACATTATTCCATAATTAACAACAGACACTGAGAGTATCAGATATGTAAGAAGTCAAGGTAGACAAGCATTCTATCAGCAGGGAGAAAACTGAAGATAATTCAGGAGATGTCTTTTCAGGAAAGCACTAGACATGTAATTTAATCCACCCCTTTAGTTCCAGTCCTAAAAACAAACACACGTAAAGCACGGGTGCTTTTCAAAACTGTCTCTAGGGTAACAAATTACTTTGCAACATAGAAGACCACGACCAAGACAGACCTTAGTGTAGAATACTTACAGAAGTATACGTAGAATACTTCTACATGCAGTAAAATTCATACCGAGCCTGCAAGAGTACTGAACCAGCTGTTATACAGACAAGTGGGTTTTGTTACATTTTTTGTAATGCAGCCTTTTAGCTCTCTGAACCTCGTATTACAGCTAAAGAGAGAAAGCCGTGGCTTCCTCTGATGTTCAGGACAGACTGCACCGGCTGTGTAACAGTAAGGCATCCCACCACCGAGAGCCCCAGAGCAAAGTTCCTAAGCTCGCTGGCGAATGTCACTGCAGAAACACCCCTGTGGTTGTGAGCTAACCTGAACTCGGGGCCAGGACGCAGCTGAGTGTAAACACTCCAGCTCCTGCAGCCACGCTTATGTCCCAAGCACGCAGAGCCACGCAGCACATCATTAAAAGCACACCTCGGAGTCCAGCGTTTCAGACCTGTTAAGGTCACTTTGATTTAAGGCCACGTTTCGACTCAAAGGTAATTAAATACAGACTTAAAACAAGAAGCATATTTTAGAAAGACAAATCTCTTCCCATCCGCCACCAACGGTGCAAATCGTAGGATACTGGTCTCGCTTATCCTGGGGATGTCTAGATAAGACCTGATATTACAGCCGCTCTCTACTCAAGAGACTCTTTTAACAGCGAACACCTTCCAAATTCCTCCGACACAAACCGAACGCCCTCACGAACGCAGGAGGAGCCGGCCCCGCACCTCCCTTCCCGCTCAGGGGCCAGCGGGAGGCGGCGGGCCCGGCCCCACCGGTGCCCCAGCAGCAGCCGCACAGCGGGGCCCGCAGCCGGGGCGAGGGAGGGCAGCGCAGGGCTGACACCCGGCCCCGCCTCGGGCCCTCGGAGCGAGCGGCCGAGACTTCGAGGGGGGCCGGGGCGGGCCGGGCGGCGGGGCCGATACCTTTGTCGCAGGCCAGCAGGAAAAGCTTCTCGTCCAGCGTGGTCTCCTCCTTCACCTGCCGCACATCCTTCAGCGCCAGCAGCTTGTTGGGTGAGGCCGAGGCGGACGGGTCTGCGCTCTGGTACAGGGCGGCCATGACTCGGCCAGGCCCATGCGGACACGGCCGGGGCGGTGTCGCAGCGCCCCGCTGCCCCTGGGCACGGCGGGCGAGCGGGGCAGCAGCCCCGGCCAGGTCACCCCC
>VZTE01005521.1:1658924-1703387 GCA_013397775.1 Eulacestoma nigropectus | reverse complement strand
GCCCCGGCGGGCGGGCGGGCGGAGCGCTGGGGCCGCGGCCCGAAGGCGCTGCCGCTGCTCCGAGCGCGGCCCTGGCCCTCCCCTCAGCCGGGCAGGGGGCCGCAGGCTGCCGGGGAGGGAGGGCGCGCTGGGACACGGACCGGGCACGGTGCCGGAGCCGCTGCTCCCCAGGGCTGCCTTTGCCCTTAACTCTGTTTTCTCCCAGCCGCTACAGGCACTGCGGCCCAGCATCAGCTGGGTGCCCATGGAAACCCATTTCAGTTTCATCAAAGCAACTTTAAAGTTCTGGACACTTACAGCAATAGTTTATGAAATAAGAAATACTGGCTGTTATGGAGTAAGCTACCAGGTCCCTGGCAGGTAAATACAGTACTTCAGGATTATAGAATTTAATAATAGATCATTTATTCTTACAGTATAGAGACTAAGTAAGCCTCCATCTAGCCTCTCTTGAATGAGGACTTGGACTGAATTGTCTCCAGAACTCAAATTCTGTACGAAACTATCATCATCTTGAACTGGGAATAGAAACCAAGTAAACCAAGTCTTGTCCAAACAATACAAACGAGTAAGCAGAGGCAAATGGATTCAAATGCTCCAGTCTCCGTTATCCCATTACATAATGAAAACTGGATGAATGCATCCCTTACTGTTGCTATGTTGTGTGCAAGATAGTGAAGACGTAAAATTTAGTCCAACTGCTCACTCGTCAGGATTCTCGGGTTTTGCCACACTTAGGACTGGTTTCAGGAGCTGAGAGAAAGTAGAGGCTTCATACTTAAAAAAATAATCTCTTTAATTTTTATTTAGTTTTCTTACCGTTTGGCTTTTGGTAACAACTTTATTAAATGTCCAGCTCCAGCATGATCAGTGAAAATTTACAGCTGATGAAAAAGAAATACAAATACTTACTTCAAAATTACTAAGAAAAAATTACAGACTTCATCTCACCTAGACAATGCACCTGTCTTTCTACACAAAACCTCTGCACATGATACACACTTTAGAAAAATCAAAGGAATGATCTATAAGGAAATGCAATACAGTAATGTGAAATCCCATACTGGACTAGCCAGCTCTTTATTGTTTTCTTCATACAATATTTTATGAAAAGGTTAAAAAAACTCAAGCAACAGCTGTTTAGCCCAACTGCAAAACTTAACACATATGCAGACATAATAATGACAGGACATTTCTGCTTTCTATTGCTGGTTTTTTCATACAACATGGTTTGTAAAAGTTTCTGCTAAGTAACAGAACAAAACTACTACATATATTTAAAGATTATTCCCACAAAAAAGTTTCATCAGTTTAAACAGTATTCATTAGTTACCAGACATTATCACAGGCCTTTACTTGCTCTCACTGAAGTCAATGACAAGACTCTCATTGGCTCCAACAAGAGTTAAGCTCTCCAAGAATAAGGCAAGGATGATAACTTCTGTGCAGTTTGGAGTCGAATCCAACAGGATTGGAATGCACCTTGAGACTTGTATGACTACATGTAAGTAACACCCACAAAAATCAAACAGTGTTTCACAATTGGTCCTGAAACAACATATGTAAAACAATGCAGATTCTTACAATGCTGTGGAAACTAATACAAATGAAACTTGATTTATACGGGTTTTTCCAAGCAATACAAATCTATGATGTTAATGAACATGTTCTGAAAACAGTATTAGCCATAAATAATTCATGTGTTATGAAACTGAATAAAATTAACTAATATAAACACATTATTAAAAGATAATTGATGAGTATATTTGTGCATACAATTTTTCTCATACTAAGCTTCAGAAGTCTGTAAACTGTGAGGCATTCATCGTGCTTAAAATGGCAGAAAGTTATATTACACGTCTTCATTATTTTATTCTGTTCAGTCCTCTCCCCATCAAACATGCAAACACTGTCATCACCATTTTTGGCTTCACTTCAACCAGATCATCTGGGAGAGCATAAATACGAGCACCGATTTTTCGAGCAACTGAAATGGCATACCTTGGAAAACAAGAGAAAACAAATACTGTTATTTTTCTGGCACCTACTAATATGTCAAAATTCACAACAACAAAACCAGATTTCAATAGCAGGATATGCCTGTTTAATCAGTACTTAGGCTCTACTAGAAAATGGACATTATTGTGAAGAAAGCATGTACTGACAATTGTACTGGCAGATGTTTTGCTACTGGTTATCAAAGCATTTGTTTTGGTCAAAACCAGTATGAGTTATGGCAGACTATTAAGAAACCAATTGCAGTGCAGTGGTAGTAGGTCATATCAAGTGTGAATTTGAGTTCATATTTAAGATACACTAGAAAAATAACCCCATAATATTAGAATTTATATTCTATTAAAAAAAATCAATTAATATTAGTGTCATCTTTCTCTTAACAAATCAGTAAATCATGCATTACACCTTGAATTCATGCATTTCCTGCATTTCAATAAATATGAAGCATTTGTTTATAACTTACTTGGCATTATTCAATTTGTCTTGGTAAGAAATGTCTTCTCTCTTGACCATTTCTGGACGAACTGCTTTTGGTGCAATGGCATCTATTAAATCTAGAACAGGTAAGCTAGTGCTAATTGATTTGTCCTAAAAGAAAAAGACTCACAAGATTAGTTTAAGCAATCTGCTTTGATTACTCCATCTCCAAAATGCAAAAAACCCTACAGCAGATCTTGCATGCATACTGAAAGACAGAAGCCTGTTTTGTTACTTCAGTGTGAAGGTTTTCCTCACCCTTTATGAAATCTAATGTTCTTTTCTACAATCAGTATTATAATGTTCACTGTGCTGGTATCATTATTGCACAAATGGTTTAAATTTATTTCATCAAACTTCCCTCCTTAAGCCATAAGGAAGGAAGGGAATTTTGATAGAAGTTCAAGGACCAGACTTTCAAGACAATAAAAAGATATTTACATTCCCCAATATATATATTTTTTTTCCTCATTTTATTGCCACAGAACTATTTTCTCCAGTAGTTTATGGCTCCCTCTTTTTACAATTTTTCAACTCAGATGGTATTCTGAGCTAGTGTGAGCAGTCTGTGTTTTGTATTGATACACAGACATTCTTAAAAGAGCAAGTGCTGTTGCTGCAATTATTCCTTCCCAGCTGCCCAGGCAGAGAAGGAGCTGCTGATGCCAAAGCAAGCACAGACAGTGCCAGTGAGGCTGGCTCAGGCCCTGCAGTGGCTGAGCACGAGCCACAGGACACTGCTGCCTTTGTCACCAGGTCAGAATTGTGATTTCCAATTCAGGGAAGTCCCACAGAGCCATCATACTAATTATACATCTAAAAATACTAATATAATTCTGCTTCAAGACATTAAATGCACGTAGTATATCCCCAAGACACACCTTTATCATTTGTACTGTTTGAACTAATGGCAATACAATAGAATTTGGCTTTCATAGTCCACAGTGAAATATGAGGCACTTCTGCATTCTCTACCGTCTGCTTGCCATAGTAATCCCAAAATCCAAACAGTGAAAGACAATAATTATATGAATGTTGTAAAAAATTAGTAGTAAAAAAAAAGGAATACTGAATAGTTGCACTTTACATCAGTACCTCCTTATCTTTATTGGTCAACCATTAGCTGAATTATCTTAAAAACACCATTTGAATGACCTTAAAAACACAACCAATGTCCCCCCAAAAACACAGGCATACCAAAGGCAAGATATTGGGACAGATTCTTGTCATACTTTCAACTTATTCAATACCACCATTATAACAATTTATGTAGAAATAAGAGAAGCAGCAATGTCTCATAAGAAAATGAAGGCCTGAGTTACCTTCTAGAGTGAAAACTAAATATTTTTACTTAATTTTTTGATTAATAAGACTTACCTAATACATTTCATAACATAGTGAACTCTCAAATATTTAACTTGCTAGGTTCTTATGTTCCTGTTTTGAACCACAGACATAACTGCTTCAGGTTATACAATGAATCTGTACAAGAATGTTACCTTTGTGTGCAATTATTAACCAGCCATTTCTAAAGCAATAGATTCACACAGAATAACACACCTGACACACATATGGCTGCTTTTGTGTTTAACACTTAAATAACGAGGAAGGAATACTTCCTTCATCAATGTGTTCTTCTTTGCTGAATGGGAAAAGCTCCTATTTTCCCCCGGCCTGCTGCACATCAGCAGTGCCAAGGAAGACACAAGGTGTCGCTGGTTGCCGTGGGCTCCCTCTCCCGGCTCTGTCACACCTGAGTACATCCTTTTAACCAGCTTCTAGGAGAAGTTGTCATCTGCGCCCGGAATTTCCAAAATTTCACGCTTGTACAAGCATGAGAGTGCCTACATCCAAAAACTTGGAAAATATACGACATGTCATGCCCAAACACTGGTAACTTCAGACAGAAGCCCCTTTGAAAGTTTAAACTTCTTTTTCTTTTTTTTTTTTGTTGTTGGAGTTTTTGTTTTGTATCTTACTGCAGCTATTATAATTTCTTTTTCTTATTAATAGATTTTTAAAATACTTTTGAAGAGTCACAGACTGTCAGAAATATTTCCTTAAACAATTTTGCTAGCTGATGGGAGAGCCACTGTTAAAGCCAAATTGTTAACAGATCAGGTTAAAAATTCCAGGTCTTATTATATGTGGAAAGAAAAGTAAATAAAATTGATTACCTTGAAACTTATAATTGAAGTTTTCTTATTTGCCTTTGCAAGTGTCTGATTCACCCACTTAATGATAATTTCATCATTTACTTTTTCCCCCTCTCCAAGGTCAGATAGTACATTCAAAGTATACCTTCGATAAAGAGAACAGGAGCCCAAGTTAAAATGAGTGGTAGAATTCAACTCTTCTAACAGTACAAAGCTATAAGCAAAAGCAAAATATTGTAACAACACCAAGTACTCCTCTTCATAAGGTACCCTTACCTTACAAACTATTTAGTACTTGAAATCACTTTTCCAGTGGTTACAACAATAAAATAATATCCCAAATCTGGTAATATTCACTGTAACATTTTCATGCCTTTGTTTTACTCAGTACATCATAATTATTTTACTTTCTAAGTTTAAATGGCTCCCTACCATCCTAGTCCTTGAAAACAGAATCACAACAATCTGAGAACAAAAACCACCAAGTGTTTTGGGATAGGTCTCAGAAAACTAGTAGGCGGAAAACATTTGCAATAAAACACCCTTTATTGAAATCACTTTATACTTATTTTTTCTTGCATAATACAGTGGCAAGATTTTGATTTGATGATACTTATGTAACCATAGCTGTGATAGTCTATCATTTTTTACCCTTTTAACTTCTATAGTATATACCACCACCACCTCATTGGGTTTTACAAATATTTAAATTACTCTCTACTTACAGAAAGATACATGGAATCAGCATGAAATAAGTTGAGCTCTTTTAACTTGCTGCAAGATTTATAACTTTAATCACAGTTTCTAGTTTCATAAGGTTTTAATTGTCGCTATAAATTGTGGTTTCAATCACTACACAGTATGTAAAATTACAAAATACATATACAAGTTTATCTTTGAGAACAGGGATATTTAGAGACTGCTCTAAGATTTAGAGTTGGGTGACCAGAGCAGTAACTTTAATTTGCCTTGATACACAGACACACGTGCACAGACACTTATATACACATCTATCATACACTGTGCCTAACTTACCTTCTCATCAGCTGCCATACCAAAGCCAAAGTCAGAGTTGGATTACCCTCATTTAGATCGTGTCCAGCAATACCAACCAGTGAGAATCTGGCTTTTGTCTTCCCAAGTTCTACTGCATAATTGCAATTCTCAATCTAAAAATAAATTTTATGTGCAAATAATGAAAACACCTTAATATTTCTGCAATACAGACCTATAATCTATGTGTATTTTAAATTACTTTGGCTTACTTTTACCTACAGTGAGATTTGAAGCTAGAAAAGATTTCCAGTCTAGCTACCCTGTGATTAAATTAACACAGCTTTTACTCTAAATGCAATTATGCAAGATTCCAATGATAATATTTTCCCACATTTGAGAAAACCAAGTTTCCACTAAGGCACTGAATGAAATATATTTATATCAAAACAATACTTTTAAAGATATTGAAATGTGTTCTTCTTAAACAGCCAGTAATTTTTATCCTCTACATTTCAGGCTTCACAACAATCACAAAACTAAGTGAAAGCCTGGATTCTGCAAGTCTTGCCCAAATCCTCTGGGCATCGTATAAAACTGCTCTGAGAGGAAACACCTCATGGTATAAGAGCATCCAGCAACAACAGCCATGTCAGGCCTGAAGCTTTCACTTATAGATCCGAACAAGGCCATAAATTAAATTTTGCCGAAAGGTGTCCATGTTTAGAAACTAAGGTGATATGTGCTGTAACTGCTATTTATTTTTAGGGATAGTATTTGAAAAATATTTTTTCCCTTTTTTTTCCTCCCAGGTCTGTCTCAGTAGCACAGAAATCTCAACAACACAGACTGCCATCAGCACAATGGGAGCCAGTGGAGCTGGACTGCACCCCAGAGCATCCACCCACCTTTTTCATGTTGCCACCGAGTAATGAGTAAGGAGGTTTGTTGACATGGCTCCAGTCAACTGGCACACGCGTCATATCATACAATTGGAAGATGATTAAAGCATCAGAAAGGTCACTAAACCAGAGGAAAACAATATTTTTAAGCACAAAAGGTCAAATTGACAATGAAAGTAAGTACTTGAGACTTCTCACAGTGTAATTAAGTTGCTGAAAAACTCCAGACTCTTTAAAATTTGTGCCGTTCGGTAAAGAAACTGGCCTATATTCTATTGCTTGATTCCTGCAATTATATACATCAAATTCTGCATTTAATTTCATTATTTTCACAAATCTTAGTGAAGCAAGCTCAGCCACTGGTTTTACCAGCTTCAATTAAATACTTACTTTCATAAGGCAGGCATAGACAAAATAGCTGCTAAAAGAGTTTTAATTTATTGATCTAGTTTTAGTTCCCTTAGGATATTCCCAAATGTTAAATACTCATGCTTTATCTGCAGATGCCTGCAGATGTATTTTGCTAAAGAATAATCAAAACCAATGTACTTATCTTGTGAAATAAGAACAGTAGGAAAAGTATTATTTTCCCATTATATGTTGCATTACCCCATCAGCTACTTACTAAATGAAATTCTCCACGTTAAGGTACCTACAGATCACTTTACAGAGGTCAGAAAACAGAAATAATGAAACCTAATAGTAAAAATACATACAAGCAAGTGTTCCCATTTGCTCCCTCAATCTCATCTTTTATTGACAGGATTTGAATCAACTTCTGGCACAATTTGAAAGTGACCAGAAGCATCTAAAAAGCTTGTTATAAAGCCCTTCATCTGCAGGAATACTACACTGCAGAGCTTCTTACGGTCTACTGAGAAAACAAAAATTATGCATCATAAAACACAATTAGCTCAACTTTAAAAAAACGTAATTCAAAGCACAAGTGAGAGGGAACACTTAAACTTTCTTAGGTTTTCTAGTATTTCTAGATTATGACTAGAATATTTTAGTCAGATACTGCTTAATGTGGTTCTACAGACCAGTTTTGAAGTGGAAACCTGGAAATCACTATTCTAGTAGAAACACAACTTCCCCCTCTTCTTTCCTTTTTTCTTCCCCTGTCACCCAAGGGAAGTCAAATCATTGTTTTTAAAAAAATCTTACCTATATAAATGATTAACATAGGGGCTTACACCCAGTGAATTCATCCAGTTTCTGAAAGTCCTTTCTTCCTTACTTTCTCCTATGGTGACAAATATAATTCTATATAAGTTACCGGAGAAAACACTTTAATAAGCAATGTTTAAATGGTTCTCATATCCCTTCCCACCCCCCCAAAAAGAGTTCATAATTTCCCAAACAGTAGTCTATACTATGAGGCAATCCTATCCAATTCAGATTCACTCAGTTCTGGGGACAGGGGCACTACAGGGAGTACTATTAGACTACATTTTTCTGAGTAAATACAATTTGATAAAATACAGAAATAATTATTTTTATTATATTTCACATAATTACTATATCATGGAGATGATTAATAATAATTTCCTAAAACTAAAATGAGTGGAAACTGCATTCCACAGTACCAATAAATCTGTTTGAAATGGCATCTTTTAATAAAAAGCCAGTACTAACACACCAGACACTACAACTCCACCCTCTCCTCAAAGAAGTTGACAGTATTAATTTGCAAAGAGCCTCCCCAAAGCAACAGATTTCATTTTTTTAGTTTTTAGCATCAAAACCTTGGCAAGGCAGTGTTTTATTGGTTAAATTTGTGAAGCTGTTTATACTGCTGAGGGGGCCAGTTATCCCCACAGTTTTAACCAGCAATTCTACTTACAAGAACTGCAGAAAAGTCACTAGGAAGTAAACCCCAACCTTCACTTTCCTGACTTAGATTGCTTTTATTA
The DNA here is from genome assembly GCA_013397775.1 of Eulacestoma nigropectus. Lineage (NCBI taxonomy): Eukaryota > Metazoa > Chordata > Aves > Passeriformes > Eulacestoma > Eulacestoma nigropectus. The sequence continues at coordinate 1,694,927 of VZTE01005521.1, read as the reverse complement.
TTGCAATCATGAGTCCTAACCTAACTCTCTTTCTCTATAAAGTTACAGCTTGCAATAATTTATTAATTTTCTACATACAACACTACCTAAATGTTAACATCTCTGTGGCCATCTGCATGTGAATCAGTGCTGCATAAGCTGTTTTCTCTTGCATCAAAGAGGAGCATTTAAGAAAATATTTAGCCTGAATATGTGAGCTTGGAATAACCTCATCACTTTGTTCCCTGGGTTGATAATCCACAGTTAAGAAAACAGAGAAGACACTGAGGAGGGAGAAAACCTCTCCAAACAATGAAAGAGAAGATTTCTCCGGACTGAAGCACAAATATCTAAGCAAGATTTTTCTTTGCTTTTTTCATTTGCTCCTTAGAGGGTAACAATACGAAGTCTGTCTGATGAGGTTTATATAGCACAAAAACTGTCTCATTTAGTACTGCAATTCTAGGCTGACTACAGAATAATAAATGGTTTTGTAAAATTAAGCTACTCTGTAAACATGTATTTATCATTAGACTAGAAAGAAGATCTCTTTAACATGATCTTTCCATGCCTAGACTTATGCTATAACATTGATTTTTAGATAGAAGTTACCATTTTAATCTCTGTCTCTTACTCTTTTATACAAAAAGCTCTGGACTTCAGAAATTTCAGTTGTAGTTTACCATTTCTAACAGAACAAATTTTATTTTAAAAGTTTCAGCCACCTTACCAGGTTCTTTTCTTTCCAATTATTATTAAGTAGTTGATATTCATCTTACTGATATATTTTTTAAATTATGAATTTTTTCATATGCAAATCAAATTAGTGATTGTGTCAAATATTTACTTGTAAAAATAACCAAGGAGCCACTAATGAAACAGAAGAAACAAAGAAAATACTATTCTGCAAGGTCATCAGAGAGCTTTGTTTCACATATTTCTTGCCACATTAAAATTTAAAAGAAGAATCACACCTTGTGATGAAGTCATTAAAAATATCAGGTTTTCCATTTAAAAAACAATCACAACTCGAGAATGATATATAATTTAAGTTTATAAATAGTGTCTTTGAGATTATAGTATTTTGAAACACGTGCCTTATGCTTCTTTTTAATTATTTTATGGTTACTGAGCTTTAAGTTGATTTGCAGTACCTAAAATACTGACTGCAAAGTGCTTTTAGGAACACTTGTCCATTGCAAAGACAGTACCAAGGTTATTTAGTGAACTTTTACTAAACAGGGTAGCCACAAAAACAGATACTCAGCAACTGCACTCAGACTGAGAATTTTAAAATGCATGCTTAACATTGTCAGGAGAATTCAAAGTAGCCAAGCAGGAGCAAGAACATGCAAGTTGGGCAGGACCCTTTTGGAGAGTGTGAGTCCAGGAACTAAACCCAGCATACTATATTTAATATGCCACTCTAAACAAATCCCTTTATCATGCAATACATAAGTGTTCATAAGTTTTCCAGATGGCTGAGAACTGACCAATTTTTTCTCTCTATTCTTTTATTCAAAATATACCTTGTGATCCTATCAGGAGCATATCTTCTGCTGAGTGGTGCAGCAGATAGCCAAAATCATTGGAAAACTGCAGAAAGGGGGCAGAGCTACACAAAAGAGAGAGGAGCAAATTTGGTAGTATCCTTTATATTTATTGCTGTCTCTTCTTTGAGATCATTACACTGTGGAACTGAGTGGAGAGTAGCCAAAGGGAGGGGTTCAAGAATCCAAAAAGCTCCGAATATATCTAAGATTATATCTGGAAGACAACAGAGCTCAAGATGCAGTTGCACCTGAAGTTCAGCCAGCCTGAGTGGGAGTACTTAACCCTCTCGTGGTGACAGCCATGAAGGCTGCCAGTAACGTAAGCAATAGCACAGGACATCTACACTGGAGGAAATGTGGGTGGACACAAGTCCCTCCTCTTCCTCCCCACAAGAACTCAGCTTTCTGCATGACTTCGACTCCAAACTGCTGCTTTCCCCACAAGCAAGAGGTTCCTTGGATCAGCAGCAACATGCAAAGGTCGTGCATTAACTGAGCTCAGGACTGCCCTCTCCACCCCCACACAGTATCAAATGTTCATTTTGCTATGTCAGTATTCCTGAGGGATATACTCTCCATATACCAGTGCACATCACCAGACGTATTGTCAGGGCAGATGTCAGTTTATGCACAGCATTAATCATCTTAAACTGAAGACGACAGCCACACCACACTTTTTGGGTGGGACAGTCCCTGAAAAGATGGAATTTATGCAGGAAAATGAAGACTTTCAGAAAGCTCTACTCACCCACACATGCCTACAGCTTGACGTCTCGGTTCATGGAAAGCCCTTACTGGCTAAACCCCCCCAAATACCTGTATGGCATTTGACTTACTGCAACTCTTGCCCCCATTTTATATGCTGTGGGGTTTTTCCTTCTCTTTTACTTATGACGGCATATTAAAACAACAGAAAAATGTAAGAACAATGCAAAAAATTAGCCAGAAAAGGACAGAGATGATTAAACAATAGGGAAAAAAAAAAAAAAGAAAAATTGCAGAATAAACACTTTTATGGAGTACAGAAAAGTACTAAATACAGTACCTACATTAGGAGGGGTCAAATCTGCATTTCATGAAGCAAAACAGGAAAGCATTATAAATTATGAGTCAGATTTCAACAGACAATCTATGATGAAACTATAAAGAAATTCATGTCATATTTTATATCACTAGATTGAGAAAACATCAGTATAAACACAGGACTAAATGGAAAACAAATAAAACATTAACAGGAAAAAAAATTAGCAACATTGTCTTTGGGCTGAAATAACTGTTTTGATGGTTTAGATCTACTTGACACCACCAAATTATTATTTGAGGGCAAAAAAGAGTCATCTACTTCTCTTTGAACAGATAACATTGGCATGATTATCCATCTCTAAAATATGTACTGTAAATAGTAAGTTAAATTTGGCTTGTATTTATCATTACAAAATCATAGTCTAGCATTCAGCTGATTGTAACTTTTTAAACTGGTTTGGCTGAGACTTTGATCTCATCTAAATGTTTCAGGAAAGTCCAGAAACTAATTCAACTGGTTTTTCCCATGCCAGTGAAAACTGTTCCAAATTTAACCAAGTTTTCAGTATTTCAAGTCACACCAGCAATTTTATCTTCAGAGTAGAGAAGCTGAACTGAACATATTCCGCCTCCACACAGCTCCTGTATACATTTCTAATAGCTGACATTTCTAACAAAACTGGAGCAGAGGAAGAGCAGACCTTTGCTTCAATCATTTGTCCTGGCCAGCAGGGACTGCAGTGACTGGGGATACTCCCCTGAAAAGGGAAGACAATGTCCTGTGCTCTGCAACCTCTGCCACATCACAGCTGGCACCCAGCTGAAGCTAGAAGTGCAAGAAGCCTGAAATAGGAATGGTCTGAGGGGTACAAGATTTGTGACACAGGGATGCAGCAGCGCAGACAAATTATGAAAAAACAGGAGCAAAGGAAGATGGACTCACCTAGATGGAAAGGAAACCTGATAGGAACAGTAAGAGGAAGGCACGAGAAGGCAGTGCAGAGGCCTATGTGAACATTGCTGATGGTTCTCCCAAGTGCGGCACCCCTGATTCTCACATTCCTTTGAGATCAGTGAACAACTGTGAAATACACTGGCAGGAGCCATTTCATTATCCTAGATTAGCTGGTCCACAGCAAGGGCAACAGCCAAAGGTTGTTACCAATTATCCCTTTATCTCTAGCATTAGAGATCTGAACTGTACAGTTAAAGGCCAAATTCCCTGATACGATAGGATCTATACAGGCTGTTGATGCAATAGATTAATATAGAGTGCTGATACAGAAGCCTTTTTTTTAAAAAAAAATCCTACTTTAAAAGGCAGCAAACTAATATACACACATATATATAAATGCACTATGTGAAAAATACTTTTAAAGACTATTACAGTTGCATAATATAGCACTGCAAAGAAAAGCTAGAATTTGTTTATCAGCTAAAATATAAACAGCATGGAAAGAAGCACAGAAAACTGAAAGGAAAGTAGGAGGACAGTTTTTGCTCCTGCAAATAAATGACAGAAGGTTATTCAGGAATAACCATTTGGTCAGGCTAACACAAGTGAACAATATACACACTAATGGGGATTTCTACTAAGGCTTATATTGCCTGCTAGTGAGTAAACACAGGCACCAGCACACAGGGATCCTACATCACAACCTAGAAGGAATACCTAAATAGAAATCACTAATATTCTTGTCTTCTGTATAGTAGGTTGAGTACCTTCTAATAAATTGAGATCATAAGATGAACTGTCAGGCTTGTGCAGGGCTGGATATGTGTTAAAGAGATTCGCAACAAAAGCCAAATTGAGCTTAGGGTTGCCTGCAACCACATCAGCTGGAGTTACAAACTGTCTGCAGCCCAATTTATCTGCCTGTTGGAGCATGTATTCAGCCCTCCTCAAGTCATTTTTATCCTAAAAAGAAAAACAAACAAAAATTAATTTACATTTAAGTCTAGTACTAGATTTTACCAAATCTTCAGGTAGGGAAATCTTTAAAAGATCCATGTCAGTTCCTCCCTCATTCTGCCAATGCCTGAGCTGGCTCTTACAGCCCATGACAATTCCCCTCTTCTACTGTCCTTCATTTGTGTGGCTGTCAGTACAGCATTCCTCATGAATCACAGCAAATGCAGCCAGAAGAATAGTGATTTTATTTCCATTTCCAGGCTGTTGATTGCCATATTGCATATTCTTCGACATATGCCAAAGGTTCCCCATCACTGCTTTAAACTGATATTCTCAAGTACAGTAATTACAGATGATGACCAAAACCCTCAGTAAGAGTTTGAATGCTTCAAACTTGCTGTCCTTTTAAAATTTTTGCCTTTTAATCATCCCAAGTTGGCAACTTGTGTGTTTTGTTCATTGGTCTTTATTATTAATATACTGGTTCATTACAGAACATGATCATATGAACTGTAAGAAATTACATGGAAAAAACTAACTTCTACTCTTTCTTATTCTCAAAAAAAATCCCAAACAGGAGCAAACAAAGCAAACAAGGAGTTTAAGAGAACTAAAGCATGTAAGCAAACAATCTTGAACGTGGGTTTCACGATCATAATGAATAACTAGATTCTACTTTAGATTCTGATTGATATATAGGTATCTCAGGCATGCAGTTCAACTTCGTATCAAATGCACTCAGACTAATCCTTCCAACAAGCAGTATAAAGCAGCTTAGACAAGTGTTTTCACATCCATGTAGGCTGGTTTTAGACCCTCTGTCCCTTTAGAACTTAAAGGTTGATGGATGCTACACTTTCCTGCTGGTTATTGGAAGGGCTCACATGTTATTTCTAAATGCTATTTGGTTAAAGGAAGGATCACAAGGTTTGTCTACTTTACTCTTTTTCCTTGTCTGAATTCCAGATGAGGAGAACTGAGCAGGATATTGTAATGTTCATGTTGGATGATCCAACTGAAAATCAACATACGCTACTCCAAGTAAAACATAGCTCCAAACTTTAGACTGCAGGATGCATTATCCTGTTTTCTGCAGCACTTTACAACTTACTCAAGGTTTTGCCCATTTAAGCTTTTGTAGCACTGAGGATTCTGGCTGAGTTTTTGCACACATTAGGAAACAAAAGAGGATTCAGGGACAACCTGGTAACCAGAATGTTGGATACATACACAGAGGTCTCAGATAATTTCAATCTATTTTTACATTTCTGGATACTTACATGAAATCCTGTAAAGTCAATTTTAATGGGCAATTGATCAAGGTCATCTCCTTTGGGTGCAATCTGATTTAACAGATGGTAGTATGCTCTTGAATCCTAAAACAAGCAGTGTAATATTAAAAAAAAAAACAAACCAGCAAGTAGGTAGCCTTTCCTAGACATTTATTGCTCTAATAGTCCAATCCAAAAGCCATAGGAGTCAAAAATACAGCAACCTAATTTCAGTGAATATGGATGAGATCATACAGTCATTTTACTACCCTACTTCACATAGAACTTACTCAGCCAGATTGCAGAGAAAAGCAATGTCTCCTAATTATTCTGCGGAATATTAACTAGACTGTTGTAATTAAGACATTCAGGGCAAATTTATGTGGTTACCCACAAAAAGGATCAATTTTGCAGTAAGAAACTAGAAGAAAAAATAAACCCATATGTGGATACCGAAATGCTGCTAGCAGATGAATTTTCCAGCTTCTTGCATTAATTCTTTGAGAACCTTTCCTTTCTCATGCAAGATATGAAAACAGTAAGATAGTTTATGTAAACCTTATTCACATCTGGTGTTTTGCTAAGTTCTGTTCATGGTACACTGAGAAATGTTTTTTTGGATGTGATAGAACCTGAACCAATCACCCCAGGAGGAGTGTGAACACTGTCCAATCGCTTTATGGAACTAGACTATATAAAAATGATTGTAAAATTAATAAATGATTCACTCTTTCGCTGGATTTGTGTGTTGCCACATCTCTCCGTTCCTGGCTCAATAGCAACACCCGTACTAGTTCTAGAAGTATTTAATACTGAAACACCATATAATATTTTTTACCATAGTAGCAGTTTTCATATAAAACCTTACTTACAGTCTGTTTTAATAACAGCCTTCTAGGTAGCATTTGAAAAGATGTAACTTGCAATTAATGACATGGTTTTCTCCAATGAAAGGAGGTCTAACCACCTGAGAGAATCTTCCTCCTTTGCTTTTAGTTTTAAAAAGTTGCTGTGTTCTCTCATCAGCTGGGCTACTACAATGGTCTGCATGCCTTATGCAGAATGACTGAAGACAGAATTATGCAGCTCTGCCACCTGCCCCAAGGAACCTTTCAGCCCCTGTGTCAGCCAGCTGACACACCAGCAAAGCAGTGACTGGGAGTTATTAGGCAGCTAATAAGGCGGTGCAAATTGTCCTAAATAACTCTAACAGCCATCTTACAACATTAGAACTTCCCTGGATATGAGCTTATTGGAAATGTTCACTTTGCACTGTGATGTGATTATACATGGGATGAGCAACTAAATAGGATAGAAGAGATCAAAATAATGCTCTTTTAATGTTGAAAAACACAGGAAGAACCTACAGCCAGAGAAAGCAGATTACTATTGTATCTAAATTCTTCCAATCTAATTTTTTTCTATGCGTAGTGTGTTTTAATACCATTATGTTTGATTATGAGAGCAAAAAACTACACACCTTAATGTCTTGGCTGAAGTTGCTGATTTTCTGCCACCCTGCATTGGCCAGATGGTAATTGACCCAGCGTAGCAAGAGGTCTTCTGGGGAAAGCTTCATTAACTGATCCAGCTCTTCCCCTTCATTTAGCAAGGCAATGAGAGCTAAAAGCAAGTTTGAAAGAAAGCTGAAATCATTGCTGTTGTGGTCTGAGCTAATTCCAAGTGGCTGACATTGCTATACCTGGCATTACTCTTACCTTCATTTCGGGAGATCTCAATATCAGCAAAAAGACCAACTTTAATGATCTGCCACAAGAGTCCTAACACCAAGTGTGGTTTTCCTTCTTGCAAATCTTGTGATCCAATATTGACAACCGTACAGCCAATGGCAGATGCTGAGTTCAGAGCCAGGTTTAGGTTTTCCTATTTGGAATATCATCATTTAACAAACTTGTGAGACTGTATTTTTTAGTAAATTTGTTCATATTAAACTTCGGAAGAAATAATGCATTAGTTTAGTGGCTTCCAATGAAAAACTGCACTCTGGCAGTTTTTTGTGAACTACCCTGCATCTTACCAAAATTTAATGGAAAACATTATTGACAGCGTTTAGTATAGAACCTCCAAAAAATTGTGGACCACCTTCTGCAGCTTGGATTACTGAGGAATACTCTAATAAAAATACTTTTTGCCATTCGTAAGTATCAGTTATACAAATTAAACAATACTGCTCAAAATATCAGAGGCTTGATCCTGAAAAACGTGTTCCTATGGAATTCCTGCACAGAGTCCTGTGCAGGATACTACTGACATCACTGGCATCTCATCTTGAATCTTATGCATTTATTCAAGCAATTGTTAAACTGTAATTGAATGAAGAGTATGGAAAATCACGGCAATTCAAAACCCTGACACTCAAAGTAAAACTAGTGAGTGTCAAAAATATTGATGAAGATTCTCAGAAAAAATAGCTGGCAGCTGTCATAAATGTTACTATTTTCTTGTCTCATATTTTAACTATCTACAGAGACAACATAAACACATGCAGCATCATCTTTGCTGACAAATCTTCTTTAAATAAGTAGAGATTACAAAACCCACTTGGAGGATTTAGAACATAGTGTGGTTTAACTTTTCCTACTTTAACATCACAGCCTGAAGTGAAAAGTCTGCCATTTAATGGAGGTTTTTAATCAGCAGTTTTTTCTCATTGGGCCAGTAACTTATGGATCTACTTCCCTTTCCAGATCTGTTTTCTTAAACCCAAACTAAGGTCTTAAAAACTGCTTCTGTCAAACTTTTTCATTACTTCATACACAATTAAAAATAGATCTTATCTTCTGTCCCAGTTGCTGTCCAGTATTTAAAGTGCATCATCCTTCCATAGAGTATATAGCCATGCAGATACTTTCTGCATTGCTAAAATACAACCTGACCATCCACTCAGGAGTCTAAAATTATTTTCTTCAGGTACTCAGTAAAGCAAAACAAAAATAGCTAATAGGGAAACAATTAGGGAAAGCATGAAAAATCAAGTTTTTCTGTAAATCATCTAAGAAATAGGAGAATGCAGCAGAGTTTATTAGAAAATACAGTCTCATGCTTTAAGATTTTTTTTTATTACATAGAATTTTAAAAATTTTTTTCTCCACCAGGAGAATGGTCATTAAAACAGAAAAATATTTTACTTTTTCATTTGTGGCAAGTTCCTATCCATGCAGTACTTACAGAAATAGTGAAAGGAGTGAGTTTTTTCTTATTAATAGCCCTTTCATCAATTGTATCTGGTTGTGAAAAGTTGATCATTTTGCTAAGGAAGAAAAGTCAAGAGTTTATTCAAACTTCCATTTCTTAGAAAACATATCATTTTATTATAAACTACTAACACTTTAAACTAGCTGCAAATATTTCTGACAAGATTAAAAAAAAACAACTCATCCTCTAAATCTCTTCTCCCCCATTAAATAATTGCACATTCATTCAGAATGCCCCAGATAATATGTTGCATTTGGCTTTTATAATTAACACATCATATCTGTAACATATCTATAAAAAAAGTTCCTGAGAAGATTAAAACTGTAAAGCAAAGTAACTTAAAATGGTCTCTACTGAAAAACTTTGTAGTATAATCAGTGTATTTGTGCACTGCATTTCTGCAGAACCTTGTATCTACACGGATCTCAAAGACTAATTCGCATCAATACTAATATGCTAATCCCTTGTTACCATGGTGTGTAAGTACTATTAATCTATTTTAACTAACTAGAAAGTTACAGCAGACTAAAGTTAAGGGACCTACTATATGCTCTCTGTTTTGCCAGGGCTTTAATTCAGAATTCTGTTCCTGCTATCCCATGATTTAGTGACTATAGTTAGTAACTTTTAAAAATATTTGAAGTAGTCAAGTTTTCTAATTATTTCAACTAATGAATTTATGAACTGTTTAATTATCTCCTTTATAAACAGCCTGCACATATCTAGCATGTATAATTATGGGTCTGAAGTGGAAAACTGCTTCTATAACATATGCATAGAGTCACATAAAAAATCTGCTAAAAATCACATTTTTATGGGCAAACAGATTTTCCCCATCTTATACCCTGATTGAAATATTTAAGAGTGGAGTCTTGATGTTAAAGCCTGTCTAAAGTTTTCCAATTCATGTCACTGTGATCAGCATTTAACCTTTGAGATTAATTTCTTTTCTTTCTCACAGCCTTGGACTCACCAGAGAAGGATGCCATCTGCAAGGGATTTAAACAGACTGGCATCTGATGGGTTCATGGGTAGGAGGTGCTTACAGTCTGGGTCATCTTGTAGAGCTTTATTTATCCAATTAACAAAAGCAACTTTTTCTTCCTCTGAAAAGAAAGACAGCATTAAAATAATAGATTAACATTTCCATGAACACAGACTATTAACAGCATACTTGAGTCAAAGAGGTTCATCTGCAACAAAACCCCTTGGTTTCATAGAAGTCAGTTATTAAAAAAATCAGACCAATGGGAAAGAACACAAAAAATGGTAAGTACAGATTCACCTTTATCCCATTGCACCTTCTAAGTATCTGGCGATGTTCTGAAGGATAACATAAAAATCATAGGAACATCATAGGGAAGGTATCCTCATGGCTGACTTCAGTTCAGTTTCTCAGCAATTACAAAGAAGAGGGGAAAATTTCTTGTTTGAAATATGCAACATCTCAATCCATGCACTGTTGGTTTAAAACACAGCGTTCTGCTCAGCCCCCTATTGGACTTCAGAGACTGGCAGCCTTTTGAGACTGATCTTGACTGCTGAACTGTCTTTAGCTTTGAGAGACTTAAAAAGTTTATTATCTCAGTTTTAAATTCTCTTTCATATTCAATGCAGAATTTATTACTAAGTATCTAAGAAAGCTTATTTGGGTAACAGTTAATCAAGTCTCAGTATCCAAATTCCCAAAAAGCAGAGGTGGTATTCACCTCACCTCAAGAAGCACCTGACTCATTACGCTTCTTTCATTGTCGGTGGGAAACAATGTGAAATTCCAGAGCACACTTCACCTCATCATAAACGAGATGGCTGGTGAGGCCAGGCCAGGTGAATTGTGCTGTAGTGGGGTTCGTTCTCTCCACCAAAAATAAAACGGTGTCTAAAGAATTACCTCTGATGCCCCCCAGGCATCCTTTGAGATGGAGCATATGCCCTGCTTTGGGGATGGACCAGGTATAGCTCGTGCTGGAATCCTCCCAAAAAAGAGGATATTGCCACCTTTGGCTAATCAAAGTGAATCTTCCTCATATATAGAATCTTAACACAATCTGGAACCACACAAATTCCAGACTTAAGTCAATCAAAAAAGTTGCAATATTGCTGATTGCAATATGATCCTAGAAGATGGTTCACACTCTCACCAGGAGCTGCAATGCAATTAGGCACAATTACCAACTTAAATTACATGCAGCACAGGGAGGTAGAAAGAAACAGATCAAATATTAAAAGGAGCTTCTTAAGTGTGAGAGAGCCTATGCAAAAACCATGTAGGAGTGAACAATTCCATAATGGCTGAGACAGTTGAGGAGGCCAGTCCATCCAGAAAGGATATGTGGTGGTTTGTTAGTTCATGTTAGTTAATACTGTGGAAATGAAAATAAGGATTTATTTTTTATCTGAATATAGGAATAAGAGGCCATTAGCATGTAATGAAGGCAAAAAACTTGTCTATCATTACCAGAAGTATGCCAAAGGGGCCATTTTTCCCCATTACAAGCTGTCAGTGCTTGTTTTCCTCTTTTGCTCTCACACAGATGCCCGACTTGCCTCCAAGTGCAACATGAAACTAACAACACCTGAACAGAGTTAATAAACTATCACCTACACTTACCTTGTCTATCTCCACCTGCTTTCACTGTGTTAATTTGCTTTCAGCACCAACATTTTCCAGTTAGGCTCTGTTTTATCTGTAGTGCAAATGTAAAGAGTCTTCCTCCATGCAAAATTTGCCCATTTTTAACTATTTCTTACCTGAATAAGAGTGCTGTGTCCCCTCACTAGATATTGCTGACGTTCCTCCAATTGCTGTGATACCTTGCTTTTTGTTTATTGATTTTCGGAAAGATTTGCTAACATCTTTACTTTTCAATTCCTGAATTATCTGAAATTAAAAAAATATAGAGCATTTTGTGATTGATTGTACCTTCAAATAACTGTTAATTCATATAAGTATTCTAGAGTCAGTAGTTAACCTTTCTTTGATATTTACATTGACTTCTGTTCAAAAAAAAAAACCAGTTTGGATATCTAGATCTATACTGGATATCTAACGTATTATTTCTCAGTGAATACCTCTATTAAGCCATGCTATCTGAAAAAATAGACATACAAATATCTACACAATTTTCCACAGATATTTTGGTAAGCTGAAGAACATAATTGAAGATACACACATTTTTGATGACAATAGTATATTTTTCCCACTTATTTCCCCACATGCTTTGCAGTAGAAGGTTAAGACAGGACAGTTAAACATGCCCTTCCTTTATCAAGCTAATACCATTTTTCACCTGTTTTTAATGTAAACCACATTGGGTATATTGATATGTCCTAGATTTGCCCAAATACTGCAGGGGTCTCAGACTGACAATGAAGTATAAGTAGCAGACACAGTTAATACCTGGAAGCAAATATTTGCATGTTTAGAATCTCAGAAAGAAAGATCAAGAACTAGTTCAACAAACAACCTGCTGCAATTAGCAGCACTACTCTAACTTCAAAACATAAACATCCCCAAACACCCACAAACCAACAGCCGGGTAAGTTTCTGTTTCTTTTAAAATGCTCACCAGTGAGTGATCCTCATTTAGAAAAGTCTAAAACGTTGAAATCTGTTCACTGAAAGGGAAAACTTGTACCTCACTCCCAGTAATAAACAGCCTTTAGTATCGAGATTAAGCATGGTGATAGATTAATGTTTGCACTACTAAGAGCATTCAGAGACTGGTATCTAATTGTCTTCTCTTTTGTCAGAGCAAGGTCTGGCCCAACAGTTCCTACAATATGTAGTCCTTCCCCTCACCTTGGAGGAAACAGAAAACAAGACTGATTGCAACTACTGTTCTTTCACATGCTGCTCAAATCAGAACTATTAAATTAAACAGGACTTTGAAAGACAAAAATTAGAAAATAACTATATAGGATATTCTAAGTTGTCACAGAAAACTCAAAATAATAGTTATATATAAAAACAGTACTTAGTTGTACCACTTAATTCAGTTTTCTATCCTAATTCTCAGCAGATATCAGACAGTAGATAAACATCCAAAGGGAATGTCTTACAGAGACAAATTCTTCAAAGTTGATTCTCCCATCCTTGTTGCTATCTGTCACTAAAATGATTTTTTCTACAATCTCCCGGACTTTGTAACCAGGCAAAGGCAGACTTGCTTCTTTAAAGAGGTCTTGAAGCTCATAATCGCTGACATACCCACTGTTGTCAATATCTGTAGAATGAAAGCACAAGTTGTTATACTTAAGTAAATTTATGCATACTCATATACTAAAGTATGGTAACTGTTAAGAATAAATGAAGTGTGATAAATGCAGTTCTAGGAGATGAGTATTTCTTTCTCTGACACAGATAAGTAAGCATGAAGGAATTCTTGTGGATCAGAGGCACAACTGTCTAGGATTTGTGCCATCTTGTCATGTGCTTTCTCAGGTACTATCTTACGATCCCTTAGCACAGATATAACAAGGTAGCAAATTTGGAAATAGTGAAGATTTTTTTTTTAAGACTCCCCACAAAATTATCTATAAACCTTCAAGTCAAAGGGAGATCAATTAATACACGCTTACTGCCAATATTAAACCATTTGCAATCAGTAGGCTCAAATCTGATGCATGTTGTTATGAGAAGAGCACACTTCCACAAGAAAAACTACTTACACAAGAACTCTGCCTGACTGCATTTTATTTCTTATCCTGGTATCTGATAGACATTTTCTGTTCTTCAAAACTTTTGATGTGGTTAGGCTTACTTATGAAGAGTAAGTCTGGGATGATCTGTATCTGTTTATTAAAGGTGACCTTCCTTAATCTATTAACTGGCTCTGTTGGGAGCAATTTGAGCTGCCACCTTCACTTACACTTGGCTCCCAAGAGCATGGCAGGAACATTCATGTACAGCAAAGTACCAAAATGCTTTTTTTCAACAACAGGTTTGGAATTGTGGAAAGAAATTAATGGTTGTATCATATAAAAATAAATTGAGTATAATTTGCATTATTCATGATGAATAATGCAGCAGCACAGAAACAATCAAAAATACCCTTTGTACTTTTCACCTTTGGCAAATCTCTTTGCAGAAAGCTGTCTTGAATTCATCCTAGTATAATAAAGAATCATGTTACACACCCATGTTTTTATCCAAAGTAACACATAAATTAATCAGCCACATTACCTGTTCCTATTTTTTTAAATCAATGCATATTTCCACTTATATGTGTATATATATTTATACAAGCAGAATTTGACAATGTCCTTACCTGTCCCTTGGCTACACAATGGAGAGAAGTAATTTTAAAAGCAGAAATGCTGTAGTTCATACACAATATAGATGAAGTCCAATCAGATACAAGAAATCATATCCTGCCTAAGTAAGGCTGGATATCATGCCCATTGTTTTATATATTTAATGCTAACATTTTCCATGTTTGACAACAATTTTCAGTGACTTTCATGATCATATTAAAGCTCCTGAAAAATACTAGTTACTAGTATTTTTCCAGTTCTATGAATGATACATCTGTAAGAAATTTAAGAGAACATCACAATGAGTCAGAATCAGAAGATGATGTGGCCACTTTTCTGACTTACAAAGGTGCTCCCACTTTTGGGGGTTTTTTTCATTTACTAGTTAAAAACACATCTTCATATTGTGTCTAGTATCAGAACTCAGCCAATAACACCAGAGTGGATGAATGCCTCTCATTACAGAAGGGCAAGCAGAGAAACATGCTTTCATCTCCAGCCATAATTAATTGCTATACAGTAATTTTCTTGTAATCCATACTACACTATGTAGCTTCTGTATGGCTTCATAAGGCAGCCACATTTCACTGCTGACAAAAGACTAAAAACACGAGGTAAAAAAAAATCATTTTGTGTTTTTGATACTACCAGAGATTCCCAAATTAAAACACAAACTTTATATCTGCATATATATTAATTCATCCAGTGGCTCGCAGACATGTAAAACCACACATAATAACAGGGATGGTCTAACCAGCAGAGGACATGCTCATGAGCTCACTCAGATTACCAGCTATTTTATTTCTCTAGGTTCATCTTTCACTGAGGGTAAGTTTCCATGATGACAAGCCGAGAGTTAAATACTTGCCTTCTCTCAGTTTACCAACATAGCTGCGAGCAATTTATCCATAAAGGCATTAGAAATGTAAAAATGTTAAAAAAAAAAATTATGAAATCTAATGATGCTTAATTTTTATGTTTTACAGAAAGCATAAGGAAAAAAATGCTTTTCAGTGAGCAGGAGCAGTACAGACAATTCTTACAGCAGAAATATGAAAACATGTATGCAGGAAATGGAGAAAAAGAAGAAATACAGATGGTGAAAATCAAACATATAGAAAAGCTGTCAGACACCAGTGAGTATCTACCTATGCTAACATCTCTCAGTAGACTGATACATCTATATAGTGCTTTTCTCCTTGGTCTGTCATTCCAGCACCTGCAGGATATAAACTACTTGAGCTATAGATGTCCTGATGATTGTTTATTAGCAACTCATGAATTGTCTTATATGGATGTATCTTACTCCCTTTAGAATTTCCACTCTTTCTTTGTTCTCAACAACATCCTGAGTCAATGGGTTCATTGTTACATTACTTATAGAGAAGAAAAGTTACTTCATTTATTTTAATCTTACTGACTCTCTACTGGGCATCACGTGACACCTGTATTGGCGGAACCTGAATTATTCCCTCTTCACTTGTCCATACACTTCTCATGGTCTTACAAATCTCTAACATACAGCTTCCCAATAGCTTCTTTACCAAGTAAATACTCCTAATATTTAAGACTTCTTGCCTAAAATGACACGGTTCCTCCCATTATGACTGATTACAAACATGTTTGTTTGATTTCCTGAGCTGCACAGTTACACATCACCCCTCAGAACTGCAGTAGATAAGAAATACAGCAGACAGGAACATTGGCAACAGCAGTGCAATCTGGAAAAAAGGGTTAGTTGCTATATAATTTCTTACACTTTCTGTGTGCTCTGATTAATCTGTAAACATCCTGTCAAGCACACAAAACTGTACAGTTATTTATTAACATCGGCTAGCTGCAAAAGATCAAAAAATCTCCAAGTTTAGTTTACTTAAAACATAAAATCTGATTGAATAAATGGAAAGAGAAATTTTTAGTTCACCAAAGCATGCAAGTAAAGCAAAAACCAAGTGTCAGTAATCTAACATGAAAATATTTAACACCTGAAGGTTAATCAAACTTTTTTCAGAATTAAGGAGTTCAAAACACTGAATTTTGAGACTCATTATGTAGCATATACAGTAACACAAATAATGCAACCACTCTGCAAGAAAGTTTATCTGTTTTCAGTGCGGAAGCTGAAAGAAATTAATACACATAGTTCCAGTGAAAGTAAGGGGCTCTATTTAAATGTCTTTTTACTTTTTTTCAGATGTTACTGGCAAAACAGAGGGAAAACACAGCCCTATCAAAACCGAGTGATCCATAAAGATTTCTTCCATAAATCCTAAACAGTTTTGCAGTGTTAATGGCATCCTCATGATTCCTTTGTTTAAAACATACCTATTTTGCCAAATGCTTCTCGTAGTTCCTCAAGCTCTTCACGAGATACAGTAGTTATGTTGTTTTCCATCTTCAGACAGCAGAAGTGTTGTCCTCAATTGCTTATACCTAATAATAATAAACAGGTAAGATATAAGGCAGGCTGTAATTCCAGACACATATTAGTTACTGATCTGTTCAACACAAAGTACCAGACCTGAATGACATGTCCAGCCTTGGCACACTTAAAACATTACAAACAACACTTAAAGGACATCAAATACCTAGCAATTCTTTTCACAGTAATAGTGAGTGAAAATTCACAATAGCAGCACCTCTTTACATACATTTGATGTTTTCATTTGCACAGAATAAGCACTGGCCAGCAACCTACCTCCATTGCTTAAGTGGTTTTCAAGCATTAAAAACTCCTCATACTTCAACAAACAATTTTTGGAAGCATTAATTTCTAAGTGAGATGCAGTATCATTGCCAAGCAGTGGTTAGTGCTGGGATCTAGTCCTGCAAAGCAATGAGCACTCCAACATTTACACAACACAAACCTCAGTGGGACATTTCCAAGTACCTTCCTCCAATCTGTGGGTGAACACTGAGGAGCCTTTCCACAGCTGCTGCAGGAGCTATCACCTCCTGAAATTTACCACTCTTCTGACAACTTGTTGTCTCCTACTACTGTCAAAGAGCTGAATGAAGGCTTTTACTGAGCAAAGATTGGAGTCTCAGTGAGAATCTTTCTCTACAGATGTCCTTAAAAAAGCAAAACAAAACTGAAGGCACCTTCACAAGGGTTGATAAACTCCCATGAAAGATCTTTGCCCATTTCCTCTTATCAAAGCTTTACTACAACAGGATGATTCAGATTTATTGGGAGTAAGTGCAGCTTTGTAAAGAAGTCACACACAGTCTCAACACACAAGTTTATATTTGTATTTGCCATTTTGCACTGTGCAGTGCCACTGGCACACACAGGGCAAGTCCAGGGCAGCACCACCTGCCTGCCCTAAGCTCTGAGCAGCACCTGGCTGGAGAGAGCACAGTGTGCTACAGGTGGGGCTGTGCCTACCCTAAACGTCCAAGTTTCATCTTTGCTTTTACTTTATAAGCCAAAAGTTGCAAAAATACACCTCACATAAATACTTTCATCAAAGTTCCTCTAAACTTGCCTAAGTTTTCCTTCTGGTTTAGTGCTTTTGCTTTAGAGCTAGAAGAAGTATATTCCTGGAATGACCAAGCTCACAATAAATATATTCAGATCTGCTATATGCAGCTGCTTCTTACCCAAAAACTGAGCATACCAACAGAATAGGACTGTTACCCACTGGACAAGACCCTAGAAGAGGAAACCTGATTTCAACAACTGGTTTTACAAATCATGCCGGATGCCCTTAGGAAAGACTGTACCTTTGTTTCCCACCTTTTGTGGAAAATTTTTTTTCCATGATGCTATATAAACAGAGTTCTTAAATAACAGTGGGTTGTTTTAAACAGATCTTGTCTACTTTACTTGGGGTAGTATTTTCTGTGTCTTCACTGGGACTGTTCTGTGGGTCACACAGGATGTGGCCTTGAGTGTGGGTGGCAAGTTAAGTCTTTTTCCTTCATGTCACTAGATCTTATTTAAGTACTAAAATCCTTCTTACCCATTTTGCTAAGCTTACTAATAGCATGTACCAGTCTTCAAACTCAAAAGAAAAAAAAATTAAAATACATATTCAGAAAAAAGTAACCCTTCACACAGATGTTTCTGGAAGTGCAAATACCTTCACTGGGAACCTGATGTGGCAATTAAATAATGAACTGTGGAAAAATTGGTGAAAAAATTAAAACATTTAAATGCAAATTCTAAGGAAATTTAAAGGGCTCCAAACCTAAAAAAAAAAACCAAACAGATGACACTCCTCTGAAATACAGAAATGGCATGACAAAGCATAAGTGAAATATTTAGTTATGCAAGTATAAAAGACAACAGCATTTTTGCTGGCACCATTAATGTTTTTAACTATTTACCATTATCATAACTCATATCTTATCAATTTCTGCAAAGTTGCATGCAATTAGTTTCACTCCTGCCCTTTTATGATTATTAATTTAGATTTGCCATCATATTCTATTTTAAAAAATAGCAATCTTTGATTTCCAAAGACGTTGATTATTTCAGTTACACAGTAGAAACATCTGTTCTTGAATGAAGCAGATAAATAAAGCTAATAACTGCTCTAAAGAGACAGCCTTAAATAGCCTATGGTATCATTACGGGGTAAATTATCTGGTCAATTAAATGGCAGAAGTGCTGCAATTATGGTTCAGGCATTCAGAGAGATAGAGTTTGAACCTTCAGAGACAACACCTTAACTAGTTAGACATTTCAGACAATTTCAGTACAGAAACAGGGACCTTCTATCTAAGCTAATAAATACCTTGCACACCCAGGCTCATCACCACCCAAGATGACTCAGTGCACAGGCAATTCTGACAAGATTTAGCCTCCTTTTTTACCTGTGTCTTAGAAATATGACTACCTGTTGAAAGGTAGATGCATTTACAGAGAACATTTCTCTGGACTATGAGGGCGTTCATATGACACTTAGATTTTCTGTAGCCTATGCCTACATTAAACCATTTCCTGCTGCTCCAGGACAGGGTAGGTACAAATACTGTTTAATGCTGATGAAGTGCCCTTGATCTTCTTTTTAGTCCTTGAAAAATATGCTTAATGTGAACTGACAATATTTATGTAGTCCTAGCCTGCTTTCTATGCCTGGAAGGCTTTTTCAATCTAAAGACAATTCACTGGAGTCTCCTGGAAATCATCCACATCCAACATAAAATAGATACAAACTACTGCTGGTACCATCGTGGTATTTCTTTGTGTGCAGAGGAGTATCTGTGGCAGAAAAACCACAAAGGATGAAGTGAGTAGGTCAAAGAGCAGTCCCTGCCACATTTTTGACCTGTTATCAAAGCTGTCAGAAAAAACAGAGCAGTTAATTGGCAATCAGGCCCAATAGTTGTCTCCATCCATGCAGGCAAGTGGCAATTTCTTTTCCAGCTCTTCATTTCAAATTCTATTTGCCTCATTTCCACACGCAGCTGCTACTGCAGTGACAATGGAGTTTAGAATGCTGACTCGAGAGCTTATTTTCTTTTGTTGCTGTTCTTTTTGTCTAGCATCAGGGACACACCTCCTCCGTCCCTGCTGCAAATACTGCCTATTGCTGCATCATTCTTAAAGCTGTTGTCTCTAATGACAGCCAAGAGAGCATCATTTGCATGTACAGGTTGTGCTTTTATGTCAACAACCAGCTGGTTATTACTGTGTACTATCTATAATTACAAAACATGAAAATTCTCCTTCTCTTATTTGGCTTTGAATCAAACCTGCTATAGATTTTAACGGAAAAAAAAGTCCCCCCAAAATACAGTTTAACCTGTAGTATTCCTGGGTTAGTTATCCAGGACTCTAAGTCAATGGGATGAGAACAGGGTAGCCTTCAAACACTACCAGTGTCTTTTAATCTCTCACCAGAAAAATCTAGGGTTCCATCCAGTCTTAGTGAGAAAATAATGCATTATAATGTATAAGACACACAAAAGGAACTTTAAAACAAGAATATGTATTGCATATTCCCTTTAGCCAGTAAGGAAAGAAGAGGAAATGCTAATTAAAAATTGCTGAAAATATTTGCATATAATAAAGATTTGAGCAATGGAACTAACATACAGAATGTTATCTTGATATGAACACACACACAGAGGTTTCTGATGTTTTCCAAGACGATAAAACTACCCAAGTTTGTTTGTTCTGTTTATTTTTTCGTTTCCCCTCCCCAACTCAGCTTAGACTGAAAGAACTTTTTATATGCAGAGATTATTATTGTCCTTCAAATATAAAGATGATTAGGGGCCAACTAAATCGATCCTTTAACACTGTGAAAGGACAAATTGTTTTAGGTGTTGCACTGGTGGTCTGTAATAAAACAGCAGTGGAGGTTACCTTTTCTTAACTTACTGGAGACGAAGTTCTTATCTTATTATGATAAGTCTCAATCTTTATGACGAAATGAATAATCATTAGAGTTCAGTGACTTCATAATTTTATTATTATTGTTTGCCCTGGTATAGGATACAGAAAGATAGCTTATCTTTCCCTTATCAGTGATAAGGCTTCAGGAGACATTATTAGGAAAGAAATGCACTGTATGTTATTCAAAGTGAAAGAAGCCTTGATTGGGGAATAGTCATGGAATCACAGAATGCCAGGTTGGGAGGCACCTCAAGGATCAGCCAGTCCAGCCTTTCTTGGCAAAAGCCCTCTCTAGACAAGATGGCCCAGCAGCCTGCCCAGCCAAATCTTAGACATGTCCAATGTTGGGGAATCCACCACTACCCTGGGGAGATTATTCCAATGGCTGACTGTTCTCTTTGTGAAAAATTGTCTTCTTGTGACCAATTAGAATGCCCCCAGGAGCAACTCGTAGATATTACCCCTCCTCTTTTCCACGTGACTTCTTGTAAAAGGGAGTAACCACCCTTTAAATACTGGAACATGGTGATAAGGTCTCCCTCAAATGTTCTTTTCTCAAGGCTGAGCAAATCTAGTTCTCTCAGTCTTTCTCCTATGGCAGCTTCCTGGTCCTCTGATCATCTTTGTGGGCCTTTTCTGGACCCTCTCCAGCCTGTCCACATATTTCTTTGTGGCAGGAATCAAAAGTGGATACAGTATCAAGGTGTGGCCAGCCCCTCAATTAGTTCAGAAAGACCTGTAAAATGATGAGCACTGGGTTTTATAAAGAAAAAAGATAAAAAAATAGATCCACTCCAAATGCAGCAAAGAGGATGCTTGTCAATCTTAAAAATGGGAGAGCACCAAAAGGTCAAAGTAATTTGCTACATATTTACATATATCTGTGTGTGTATATATATATATATATATATAAAAGAAGATATTGCATACACACAGCTAATTTTTGAAAGAAGAGATGGGGTATAATTATGGTATCAGTTACAGTTATTAGCAGAGTAGTATAAAGAGCAAAGTTCTTGCAATATCATGCAGTCAATGTGAAGCTTCACAACCTGGAACACTCAGAGAATATGTTTCTCAGCCTGGGCTTATAAACATGACTGGATATATTTATGATGATCAAAAGTATTTAATTACTAGAAGTTAGAGGGTAACAATAAAGAAATACTATATAAATCCATAATCAACATACAAACCAATAATCCATGGACCTTTCCTCAGTCTTTTATGAACGGCATTACATAGCAAACAAGGTACAATTTAAGAGGGAAAAACCAGTATTTTTAACTTTGTCCAAAACTGTATGCACTGGCCTTTGCTAAAGGAAGACTATCAAACCAGCCACAGTGATTAATTTTGTGTCCACGAAATATGTATCTCATGGAAGGAGGACTAGATGTACACTGAAATTAATTACTCACTCCATAGGAATTTATTCAACATAGTACAGTAACTCTGGTGAATAACAGAATCAACATCTCCACTATGCCTTTAAGACAAGCCTGGGTGACTTACGAATAAGCAGTAAAAGGAGCTCAGATATCTAACTGTTAGACTGGTCATGGGCCTGGTCTGAGTTCACTTACTATGGTATAAGTACAGAACAATTTCATGAGGCTCAGGTCAGGACTAAGAGCAACTCTCTTATAAGGCAGATAAAAGTTTACTTCAGAAAGATACATTTTCATGCAAACAAAATGTCTCCAGCTTC
The DNA here is from genome assembly GCA_013397775.1 of Eulacestoma nigropectus. Lineage (NCBI taxonomy): Eukaryota > Metazoa > Chordata > Aves > Passeriformes > Eulacestoma > Eulacestoma nigropectus. Next base: position 1,672,657 of record VZTE01005521.1, on the reverse strand, counting down.
CTTTGGCTGCTGAGTGTACAGAATAGCCATGCAAATTTATCAACAGTATCAGTTTCACGCAGTTTCCTTTGTATGCATCATTCAAGAAGATCTCAAACTGCTTGTGCTTTGTATTGGTGCATTCAGCACTCCAAATAAAATATATCACCAGAAACCTCACCTATGCCTATACCACTCGTAGGCAAGTAATTTTGAAAAAAGGCTACTGCATGCTGCAAGCACCTTTCATGAAACGTTCTGCAAACCTAACCTGTTTACAGTCTAGCTATACCAACAATTTGGGCTGAATTTGCCCAAATGGATTATCTCAGATCAAATGTGACCCATTCTGCTTCGGTTAATTGGCTATTTTTCTAAGAGTTCTACAAGTTTCACCTGCTTCCAACATGGAACTGTGAGAATTGTCATCAAGAGCAAATCTGAAATAGTGACATTCTCTGTGAAACCGGGACACTGAGGTGACACGAGTCAGTACCACCAGCCTTGCAGAGCTGTGCACACAAGTTACTACATTCTAATTATATTTTCTGATGTTTATAAATACTGTCATTCTCAATACTAGTTCTGGTTAGATCACTTTTGCAAGTAACAGAACAGCAAAGGAGTTAAATTTGTGTATTTCTGTAATACAGTGTGTCCAGGGCTCCCTACCTGATAGCAAACCATTTCCAGGCAAATATATAAACAAAGCTGCTTCCATGCAACAAGCAGCTTTTCTTTAGGACTTGAAAATACTAGGCAAATCAGTATCAGAAAAACAGAAACAAGATTTTTCTTCTAGATCTCTTGATAAGACACAATACTTCCGTTTTTCAGAACACAAGATCAGATTGTCTACAAAAACAATGTACCCCTTAATCTGAAGCAAAATCACCTTACTTTTGAGATTTGTTTTACGTGATGAAAATGTCAAGATTCAGTATCTTAATCTTCATATTTTATATAATTTAAATACATTACCTTTCCAATAAATTATGGAGTACAGAATCAAAGCATACAATACGAAATAATAAATGTGTGCCATAATACCACAGCACATCGAGGGACACAAAAATAAAGTCTCCCTACAGAATTTTTAACATGGTTAGATTAAAAAATCTCTGACCCAAAGTAAAAGTTGGATACGGTGAATCTGCTAAAGTGGCACTTGCTCTCACTTTTATTATGAACAGCCTTTACCTTGGTGAAAGTTCAATAATAGCATGTACACAGTATTCAAATCATGTCAAGAGAAGTACAGACACAAGGAAAATGGAAGCATAGTAAGAACTTGAGTAGACTCAAGCCATAAATCTTAATTACCTTTTATGCTATCTCAACATCTTTCATGGTTTTCATTCCTCAACGACACAAATATTTAATCAAGAAAAAGAATGCAAAAGGCATAAGGACTTAATTTTTAACATAAACATACAAACTATCTACTAATAAGACTGTTTCCACTAAAAAGTGTTTTCAGAATTCATTGTGAATAAAAGCAGCTTATGAAATAGAACAAACAAGAATAGAGTTACTACATTCCATGGTAGAAAAGGATGGTCCTGTTATGTCTTTTTAAAGACGTTTGAGCCTATGACTCGGTAGGCAAACAGCTTGGACACACAAGTGTAAATGCCTGCATGACATCAGAAGCTCGGAAGATGTTCCACCAACCTAAAGCAGTTCAGCTCTGGAACATCCTATCAAGCCTTACAGCTGGCCTAAAGGAGATTAGTTACTTTGGCATTCATGTACAGGACATCTTCCTTATTACCACAGCAAAGGTACCATGGTTATTAAGAACAAGTTTTTCGGTTGTATTCCAACAGCTTCAACTGGAGTCAGCTAGATTTGTGTATTTTCAGCTTCTCTAATAATCATGCCATAAATAAAGTCATGAAAAACTTCAGAAACAAATAACTTAAGTGTAATGCAACTGCAATCTCCTTCCAAGAGAGACAGAAGCAGTTCTTGTTTGGTGCTGCTATGGAAATACAAGTGTTAGTGTAAACACTCAAAGTCTCAGTTCCATAGTTCATTACACAGAAAGTCACAGACATACTAGTATTTTGATTTTCCAATGAGGAAGTCTTGCATCCAGCAATAAAATCTATATGGTGTTAATGACACACAACTGCAACACAAAGACAAGAAACAAAGGGCAAAACCAGTGTCAGAAGTGGGACTAGGGAATTCCTTTGGGAGATGAGATCACATAGAAGACCTTCCATTTGTTGAGCAAATCCTATAACAAGCGTCTCCTCAAGCCTATTGGAAAATGTACATCTGTAGAAACCACTAGGATTGTAATATGTGTGACCTTTGTGGGTGTGGTTCTAACCTTCCCAAGGTAAATCATTTTAGTGTTGCTTTAGCTTCCACCTTATTGCCCAGAGTCTAGAATATTTTTTACCTTTTACTGACATGGTTAAAACTAGTGCTTACAAAGGAAATTCACAAGTCCTGGTATAAAAGTTGCTGCCCGTTTCTGCTGTGTGGCTTACACTTGAGAGACCCGTTTTCATCTCTGTGCTTCTGATATATGACATAGTTACAATCGGGTCCACCTCTATCTGCAATTAAAGTCACGTATATTTCCAATGAAAAAATTAATTCCCGTTAGTCATTAACATGTCTTTCTAAGACAGCTCAAGAACACCACTTAACTGCCCACTGTAACCCACAATAATAACGCTACCAGAAGTGAAACAATCCCACCATCTCATCTTTTTATCCAAGAATCTGAAGCTGGAGTTTTGAACATAAATTAAACTTTTAAAGGTACTGTTCTCAAAGCAAAACTTCTGCTTTTCCATTTCACACGTGGCAATATATTTAAGTAATCCATGATTGCAGAACTACATTCAAACTAATTAGCAAGGAAGTAACAGTTAGAATTAAGGCAAATTGGTAGAAGAAACTTCTTTGTATTCTTTACAACATCAAAATGTTTACACTGGTCCAGGAATCATTTGACTGAGACTTGAACAGAAAAAGTTCAATCAATATAATGTATTGTTTCATTTATCTGACATATTCTTATCTCTTCTCACCAGTAACATGATTTGCCTTCTGGATGGATCATTTGATACTCTCCAAAAATCAGTTTATTATACTGAAACTATGTCCTGTGTTGACTCATCAACATAGGCTTCCCTGTACACAAATGTGCTAGACCCTCCTTCCTGGAGAACTTGTATAAGCTCCCATCAAGCACCTTTTCTGCTCTTCCTATTCCAAAGGCTTCCCTTGCCTCACCAGCCTTGTCCCCATACGAGTACCTTTCCTTGTGCATCACTTCTGGATGCATCCACCCAGCGACCCGGAAAATGCCCTTTTTCTGGAGGGCCACAGTTGGCAAGGATCATGCTTTCCAATTAACACTGGAAGCTGGTACCTCAGATGCTGAGACCAAAAGCAAGGAAAAAATAGGCTGAACCAACACTACAGCAGCCAAACACAGGAACTGTGGCAAAATTAACTCCTACGAAGGTCAAAGCATCATAGCAGTTTTAGCATGCAAATACATGTTAAATGGAAAGAGTATCATTAACATACTGAAAATTTGATGAGAAACTAGGAAACACTTTGCTCATAAAACCCACTTGATTACCAGTAACTGCTCTGAAGAACAGAATTCTTTTTCTAAGTCCAAACTTGGTGTCTCTGTGACATTTCATTAGAGCAAACTACACTAAAATATAAATGGAAAGGCTACACTACTAAGAGCAAGTTCATTCAGGAACTCCATCCTCAAGTCACTCTTTTGTGCCTAGGCTGACATTACATATCAAGTGTACAACAGCAAAAGAGAGTTAAAAGACACACCAGCAAATGATACTTAATCTCTTTCTTTCTCTGTCTAGGTTTAGGAACATGCAGCTTTTGTTAGCATGCAACTACAATGACAAATATACGCTGCATTGTTTTTAAAGGAAATTTCAGTAGGAAAACACCCTGAAATTCTTACTGAAATATCTGTATCAATAAAAAACTCCAGAGCACATGATGTGTTGACAGGACCCTCATTTGACAGAGGGGCTTTTTGGGTGTCCCAGTACTCTCAAATAAGACTTAAAGGTCAGGGTTTATGCTTGAATTATGCTTGTACTTCTTTAATAAACTACAGCACTGCTAGTTAATTACTAAACAGAAAAGCTAACCAGAAGCAATAGTCTGGATTACAAACATAACTTAAAAAAAAAAAAAAAAAAAATCACAAGTCAGACCCTAAGGAACTAAAAAACCCATGAAACATGGAATAACACCTATTTTCAAATACTTCCCATTATTATCAGATTAACTTTTTAAGCCCTGCTCTGTAACTGGAAAGACTTGAAATTTGTTTTAGAATTAAACGGATTCTGGTGTATTTTCTCAACCCCACAAATTGTGCCAAACTACAATTTCACAAGTTACGAGCTTCACAGTTTTTCAGAGTTTGCTGGATTTTGCATTCCATCTACTCCAATCCAAGTGTACTCACCTTCGACTGTTTAATCTGTTACAGTGTCACTGATCTTTAGCAAGGCTGTCAGTATTTGTCCCAAGCCTCTGTTTCTTCCAGGTTCGGTGCCACTTGAAAGGTAGGGCATACTGTACTCTCTATTACTTGCTGAGGAATAGGCTTTAGCCTTCTATGGCATTCATAACTTCAGAAAAGGATCTTTTTCTTAAGCCAGCTAGAACATTATAAGCCATTTTTCTCTTCTCTGAGCATGAAGATAACATTTAGTTACCACGTAACCTTAGGAGCAGAACTATGAACAAAGCTCTTGGTGACCAAACAGCCTAAGAGGCAGAAGAGTTGTTAAAACGGCACAACTGTGACACTCTGGGAAGCTGCCTTTATCCTGCCCTGTGCCTGTTCTTTGGAAGCTGAAGTAGGAAACCTCAGCTTGCTACAAATAGCAAAACTCCAGCAGAGAGACACAGGCTAACTCTTACTAATGAACTTAGTTTTAAGGTCACCCCAGAAGTTAATCATGCGAATACCATTAAGAGTAACGATAGAAATGCATTCGTTCTGCCCTCAGCAATTGAATTTATAGCTACATATTCTTCATACTCTGGCTAATTGCAATTATAAAATAGTACTGAATAGATGCGTGAGTATTTTCCGGTTTTCATTAATTATCAGATGGCAGTATGGCCTTCTGACACCCACTAATGCCTCCTTCAGCTCCACATGGTTCAAAAGATTATTAGATTAGACTGATCAGCTACTATACGGCAAGCAAGCCAGGATTTTCTGTCATGGAAAATTCATAGGTTATTTTTGGGTTTCTTTTTTCATTGGTCCAGCTAGATGACAAAGGAGGGTCCTCTACAATACATGGCAAAAGCAACTGGCAGCATTTCAAAGCCAGTCTCTGCAGAGCCCACAGATCCCCAAGTGCTACCTGTTTGCCAGCTCATAGCTTTAAGGAGCTATGTTTGCCCAAGTGCTGAGGATAAAAGGAGCACGTTAGTAAATCTGAGTAACTGAAGCTAAATAGAGTATTGTTCGTACCTTCTAAACTAGAAGACTATCTGGGGCATGCAGGAAGCTCATTTGCTGGTGCTGTAGTTCTTAATAATTAGGCCAGAATAAAACATCTACAGTTGTTGTTGCCAACTGTCATTTTTAATCATATTTTGTAGACAAAAAAGAACAAAATTGCAGAGCAAATTTTTTTCTAACTAAATTATTCAAAATCTTAGCCTTAGGATCCCTATGATTGGGAGATAACTTTATATTCTTTAATGAAAACTATTTCTGATGCTTTGGTGAAAATTTTACCATCTTTTTTGCAAAGATCAGAAATCAAAATTTAAAAAAATAAACCTATAAAAATCTTGGGTTTAAACAATTTATTTTTTTGATAGTTTGAGCTCGCAACATGAGCAGACATTCCTAAGCATTTAAACCATATATTGCAATTATGCAACAAAGTCATGAGTTTAAAAAAAGTCTAAACATAAGATGTATCCAGGCATTTCTACTAAAACAGTGAAAATTAAACATTTTATTCACCTGCTGGAAAACAACGCATAAAAGTGTTCATGATTTTTGTTAATTAGAATTTTTGTTTCCTTTTTATAAGTATCATGGAAACATTCATCTTACAAAATAATGTTAGGTTAATAAACACCTTTACAAAACAAATAATGATAGTTTAAAAAAAACTACTTGTCTCTTTAAAATTAATTACCTAAAGTTCCATAAGGTGAGAAAGATACAATTATACAGTTATCTACCATGTAGTAACTATAAGGAACAATACAACACAGACAACACTGTAAGCTGGATTACCTTTGTGATGAGTCTCTGCTGAAACACTAATTGAGTATCCTTAAATGTAATGTATTTACATTTGTTTTGTGTTAGCCATTTTAAGATGTTCCATGATAAAGTGAAATTGTTTGCTCTCATAGCCTGCAGTATCTGCTACAGCATTCCGAAGTTGCCAGATTACAGTCCAAAGCCTTTCCAATCTGTGACACTTTCAAAGGAAAACATTAATATTTCTTACACCACTCCTAAGTCATAATACTTGTTCAGACTTTGAGAGCAAATTTCCACATTTGGCAAATGAAATACGTAGCTAAAAAGTGACTCTGATGATAAAATGATCAACTGTGATCAACAGATATATCAGCTTGTTGGTAAATCAGCTCTTTCACAAGGACAAAACATGTCTTTGGAGGAGATCATATAAAATAAGCATTTTATTTCACATAATATTTTAACTGATGTGCTTTGGATTTTAAGTTAGCTACAAGTCTGCACCAAAGGAATCACCCTCCTCCTACTGACCTTCACAAAAACTCAGTAGCTCTGTCACATTGTTTACTGTCACTTTACATGGTGACAATGAAAAATAACTCATATTTCTGAGTCTCCAAAATTAATGCTCTTGAACATTAAACAATACCCTATATTTAAATCCCTGTTTTTAAGTTTCTAAACATGACACAAATATTTATTGAGCTGTTGCTGTCAGTCAGCAAGTCAGTACTTTGCTTACCTTCCCAAGCTTTCCCACTATTGCTGGGGCTGTCTCCTGCTGAGTGAGGAGTCCAGCGGGAAGCAGCACAACTGAAGTGACATCTTAATGAAGCACTTCTTAGGTAGCACACAGACTCTAGTCAATCACTCATCCAGCATATGCTTATTTCATTGGGGAGGGCTGATATGGATTAATCCTATTGAGTTTAAATGCCTAGATCTTAATTTACTTAGTAAAAAGCAGAATAGCAGCTTAAAGAATAAACTATATGGCAGAAGAGTCTGTTCCATAGATTTACTATAGAAAAAAAAATTCAGGAGGGAAAGCATGCAGAAACTTTGGAATGCAACCAAAATATGTGCTTGTATTATTATAGATAATTTCATAATTTCTACTTTCCCAAAGCAGTCAGTCTATCAGACAGAAGTTCATTAAAAAGCCCAGTGTGGGGGACCCAGCAGCTGTCTTTCACACAGCACAAGGGCTGCCATGTCAGGGTGCAAGCCACCTTATGAAAACAAACACAACAAGAGTGCCAGAAGTAGGGATTTGCTCTGGCATGACAAAAAACAAGTCTTGTGCTGCTGCCAAGCTTCTCTTGGGAGCAGCTTTGGTAGGAGGCGACCAAACCACCTTGCCCATGGTGAAGAGGCCAATCAGGAGGTTTGAGTTTCAAACAGAATGGCCAAAGACTCTGGATATTTTAAGGAGCGCACACATTAGTTTCAATTACTTTTTTTAATCTCTGGTAATAGCAGAATAATGAAATCCCTTTTGAAAGACCCAAGATATATAAATGTCAATGATTAAGATGAAGAAGATTATCAGCTTTTAGAAAAATTTGTCCAATAGATCTTGAACTAGTGAAGTAGTTACTTCTATATACAACTCCAAGCGACAACTCTTTTTAAAAAGATGCAGTTATTGATAAGATTTAAAAGATAACTAACTCTCTTTTACAAAAAAAAAGGAATTATTGATATGATCTGAATTTACACACTCTAACATTTTGTCATTTGGGATATGAAAAATATTCTGCCCCATACAATTAAATTCTCAGCCATAGTTAAGTGGCTGATAAGGGTGATGATAAGTAAAATGAAATACACCTTCATATTCAGTTATTTCCTATTGAATACATCATATTACCTGGAAGGGGAAGAGGAAACCCTCACTAGCTTCAATTAAATATATCTTGATTCTATAAATCAAGCTTGGAAGGACTAGAAACATTGCAGAAGTAAAATAAGCAGCTCAATGGAAAATGAAAACTTCATACTACTTTACATCATCCTACCTTTAGGATATGAAAGAAAGAATTTAGTTTCTCTTTGTCATAAGGTGATAAATTAGGGCAAAGAGAAGCAGTAGGACATGTGCAAACACAATGGGAGACGGGGTGATGCGGAGTTAGAAGAGGAGCTTGATAAATCAGCAAGACAAAAAAACATTCCAAACTATAAAAATTCTGGAAAAGAAAACATATCAGAGAACACCTGGTTTGAAAGAAACAGCTAGGTCCTGAATCTTCAACAGAAACAAATTCTTTTTATCACAGTCAAATAAACATAATCTTGCTGCTAACATATGACTTAATATTTCAGCTTTTCTACATGTCAATGTTTTTAATCAGTCTATTCTAGCACTGATTGTTAATGAGATGAAAGGATGAATACAGTAATTGAATGAAAGTGGGAAATACTGGATCCAGCTTTTTTTTTCCCCCTAGTGCCTATTATTATTAAGGAAACATCTGCCAAGAGAGCCCTGAAAGTGGGTTGATAATCCTTTTCCCACCAAAAGCATGCATGGAGAAGCACACAATCTGCTTTATGCATAATTTATTTCTGAGGCTTAGCAAGACCAGTCTCTCTGATGAGCTATTGTGATGCAGTACCTTTATCCTCCTTGGACACCTGTATGTAATAGCAGTAACCAAGTACACACCTCCACATAAAAACCTAGAAGTTCATCAAGTTACATTTAGAAGTAGCAAAACAAATAATTATATAAATAATAAGGCCATGGCTAACACTTAGCATTGCCTGCATGTGATCAGATGAATCAAAGCTGAAATCATGTAATTATTAATTTTATCACAAATATAATACACCAGCAAACAGAGAAACCACCCTTACTGCTTCATTTTCAAGCCCTTTTGGAAAGATTTAGCAACAGCAATGATTAAAATACCTTTATGAAGAAACCAGTAATGCAGAAGTGGTTCTGTCAGTAACAGGGAATTCCTGACCCATATTGATGTGGCTAATGTCAGTTGTTATTTTCATTGTTAACATTGCTTTAAAAATCACAACACCATCACCAGCTGACTGTTTGCTCCTTGAATGTCAAGGCTGAAAATGAGCTAATAAGACAACACCTTCTACAGAAGGTCTTCAAACCTAGGCTGTAGGTTGAACAGCAATTGCAGTTGCTCAGCTCAGTATCTTTTCCCAAAACTACATTTACAATTTATTGCTTCCTTATTATCTGCTACAGTTCAGTGGAGCCCTTCCCAGTGATAATTGTATGTTGGATCAGATTCTGTTACTTGCTGGCAGTCCTGTCCTACACTTATTTCATCTGTCCTACACTTATTTCATCTGTTTATGTAGCCCTGGTGATTTTTGGAGCTTTTATGGCAACAGTTACCATGCATGTAAGGTATTTCAGGCATCATGGAGAACGCTATGAAGTATTTCATTTAATTAATTACTGCAGTAAGAAGGCTGGAACTAAACACTACACACAGACTTTACATGAAGTCTTACATGTAAGAGTACCCCTAAACTTTTCAGTTTAGCTATTTCCATGCAGCAGGCTGTTAAGGTGATATGTATTCTAGTGACAAAATCCTCACAGAGTAGTGGAAGTTTTAAGTACTGAGAAAATACTCACCAAGGAACAAAGAAATAATAAATACTGTTCCACTGCATATAGATATGATTTATTTGCCTTCCAAAAAAAGATGGCAAAAGGACAAAGAACACAAATCTCCCTTCTCCCTCCACCATTGCACTGATTTCTACAGTAAGTAATACAATGGGAAAAGTGGACATTTAGCAGAACCTATATCAATATTCCCATACATAAACCCTATTCCAGTTTTTATCAGTATGGAACACAGAATCAGATGGAAAATTATAGCTCCTAATAATAAATCTCTAAGAAAACAACAACTTCTCACTATGAAAACTGGAGCAATGGTAGCTAGTACAGTTTTTCATCAAAGAAATATTTGAATAAAAGAACCTACATAATTTCAACACTCAGAATTTTCAAATGTAGTTTAAATGACATTTTAAATGCACACTGCACAATTTTCTCCTAGCATGACTACTACTGAGTTTTACACTTCACTATGGGATGTTTAAGCAACACTATGGCTGCAAGTTTTTTTAAAAGAGTAAATTCCAGATTCTGTAAATTTTTATTTAGGAAACTAGATTCCAGGAATTTTAACTCTCATTCAAAAATTATCAACTCAAAAAGTCTTAATGATATTCACTGATACAAGTAGTAAAGGCATTTCTGCGAGTTTCTTCCACAGCCACTAGCCTCAAGAACAACACTTTTCTAGAAATACTGGAAAGCAAGCAACAAGTAAGAAAAATATATTTATAGGCAACTATATTTAAAAGTAGTAGTTACAGATAAACAAAAACAGCAATTGCTGCTATACAAATAATAAAACTAGGTTCCAAAGGAATGTATAATCTGCCATGTCTCCAAATAACTCGAATACTTTATTTTACATAATCAGTAGTATATTAGTAGGCTTATTCATAGAAAAAAACACAAATAAGGAGTAGGACCTGTCAAGATTACATATAGAAGTCAAATAGATTTTAGTGTTGTATGTTTTTGTTCCTCACTTTTTTCCTCTTGTACCTGTTAGTGTTTGCTTAGGTGGATGTACATAATCTGTTTTTAGGTTTCTGGCTTGCTTGTTGTCCTTACCATCATTTATTGTTTCCATTTTTTTACTTTTTTTTTTTTAATCATCAGACCAATATTCAGGGTGACACACAATTTTAATCTGTGCTGCTTCATCCCAGCCCAGTTGACTAAGCAAAAGAGGTAGAGATAAAACCCACGAGTGCTGAAACGCACATTCTTACTGTGCACAGGAGCAGCGCCCGGCGTCCAAAGGTCAGGCACCTGCTCTGACAAGTACCTGCATGACTGCATAGGGAAATGTGACTTCGAGCACTCACAGCCTCTTGGGTGTTATTACAGCAGCCCTGCAGATGAGGAGCCATAAGCACACCCTGATACTGAGTGAAACTACTTAGTAGAGTTCACAGGACCTCCATGCACCTTCTCGACTGCATTTCCCCTCACCACTGTCAGCCGCCTGTAGGGTCACATCTCACAGTTCCTGAAGGCATCAAGGAACACACAGGTGCACTTACATGTACTCCTTTTGTCTGCCTCCAGGACAGCTGAAATTGAACTGCAGCCATGCTACCACCTGGGGGAACAGCTCACATACATCCACAGAGTGCATGAGCCCCAAGAACAGTAATTATAGCTCAGAATTAAACAACAGAGGGAATAAAAGTACAATTAACATGCTCTTGTGCTCTCAGACCTGCTGGTCCAATGCAAAGTCACTCAGTGTTTCAAAATAAGTACAATGACCTGCAGAGGCATGTGGTAAAGAAGTAGTGAAAGCCAAGGAAGAGACGGGCTTGAGTGTGGAAGAATCATGCAACTATACAGTGAGAGGACTGCCCAAGTAGGGAAGAGAGCAGGAAAAAAAAAGAAAGAATTAAAAAAAAGTAACATCAGCTTTGGCAGAAATCTTGGTAGTGCTGTATACACTGAATTTGATACTTAGTTGTACCTATCTGCATGAATTTCTTCCCCTGACCCCAAGTTCTGCAAGGTGAGCTCTGCACACGTAAGATTCCTCTCACCAATATGAAACAGCTGCATTGGAGGGGAAAACAGAGAATCGTCTCAAGGCACACTATTTTCATTAGCAATTAGTCACTCTCTTCAAAAGCATTATAACATGCCTGCTTCTCCTCCTGGGGGCCAAGAGACATAAAAGTGCAACATAATGACATGAGAAGGAAACAAGGAGATGAACTAAGAGTTTATTGAGGTGCTTATCCTGTGCTTAAGAAAAGCCAGAAATGAAACCAGGTGTTTCAGGTGCTGTTTCCCTGGAGGGTTTATAGAACACTAGGTGTTGTGAGTGAGACTTCTTACATCCTCACAGCCCAATGAAGTTGTTAGGGGCAGTCTCATGTGGAGTCTAAGACCATGGTAGCTGCGGAAATTTGATGATGTGGTGAGAAGTCAGTAGATGGGGCTTTGCAACTGGGAAGTAAAATTCCCAGTGAAGAATGCAGAGCAGGAGATCTCTCTACTGAATTGTTAGAAGTACTTATTACAAAAAAGAAAAAAGCCTGAATTACATGCTCAGTAAATGCACAAAGAAGCTGCACCACAAGCTTATGTAGCATTCTACCTATGACAAATGAAAGCATTTCTCCAATACCTATATTGATATGATCTCACTGTTGACTCAAGAGACTTCCATGCAAAAGCACTTTTTTTTTATTAAGTCTTTTGTGCCACACCTATGCTTTACCAGCAAAAACAATCACCCTATGATTCAGTAAATTTAGCTTATTTCTTAGAATAATAGAGTCTTCTTGAACTTCCTGATATACCAAGAGTATCCTGCTAACTCTCTTACATCCATCAAGGATGACACGGGACTTTTAACTCTACATTAAATTGGCAAGCAGTGCAGTTTACACCTTCCTTAGTGTGATTGTCATTTCAGTCTTGGAAATTTACACTCAGAATATTGTTTTCACAATAATAGATACTTTAAATTGAAATGGTCTAGAAAATTTTGTGTTCAAAATAACACTAGGATAACAAAACCCAGATATACTTGGTCTTCCTGAACCATTAAAGTTCTGCTTAACAAACCATAAAGAGCTACATGGTTCCTGCTTTCTCCCAAGGAATGACTCTAGAAAGACTACCATTTTATAAAGGCAGCTGGTAAAAAACATTGCAATATATTCTGAAAAACAAACTAAGATAAAACCCAGATATATTTTGTAAAGTTTCTTGAAGTATTTTAGGTCCTTGTCAAGTTACCAGCCTTTAAAAGGCCAGTAGAATTTTATTGAAATGACAAACACGTATTTTGCAGGACAAAAATAACCATCTCCGAATGAAATATTAGCAACAGGCTCCCAAAAGCATTCACCTGAAATGGTTCAAGGAATTGAAACACACGTGGGTTGTTTTACATGCAAGAGACACAGCCCTAGCACAGTGGAAACAGGCAACAGAATTATCCTTCGAGAGGATTTTATTTCAAGCCAGAAAAAACGCTAAGCAAAGTTCATAAACAAATGCAGAAAGAGCCGGAGCTCCTAACGACAAAAACAAAGCTCAGAGTTCAGTGTCCCCTCGCGTACTCTCTCTGCTGCTCACACCTGCCCATAACCCCTTATTTTACCGTTTTTTCCCCTGAACGTTCGCGGAGTCGCTGCCCAGCTGGGGCCACTCGCTCCTGCTCAGCGCCGGCACCGCCCGGGGCCGCGCAGCGCCCGCCTCGCGTCCTTTCGGGGCTCTCACCAACACCTTCCGTACTTCACACATTTAAACGTTTCGCAAAAGAAACATAACATAAAGCAACGTACGCTAAGAAAGTAATAATAAAAAAGAAAAACAGTAGCTTACGCACGCTGCTCACCGCTACCTGTGCGGAGGAGCGCCGAGCCC
>VZTE01005521.1:1617425-1658532 GCA_013397775.1 Eulacestoma nigropectus | reverse complement strand
TGGCACCGAAGTTTCCTCCTCGCCGCCCTTCACGGCGCGGGTACTCCCCTCCTCGCTTAAGCCACTCTCAACACTGCGGCGCTTCCCTTCTCCCATCCCCTCCCATCCTCCGCTAGGCGCCCGCCGGGGCCGGGCGGTCCCTCAGTGCTGCTGCCGGACCGGCCGAGGCTGGGCGGGGTGCGCTCGGCCCCCGCTGGGTGTTACCTGTTCGTGCAGAGCCCCGCCGGGGCGGCGGGGTGCCCGCGGGAGCCATCAGGGACCGACCCGGCGTAGCCGCGGCCGCTCCGAGTGCGGTTAAGCCCGAGCAGCGCGGGGGGAAGAAGTTTGGGCCCTGCCGGCCGCCGTCCCGCCGTGCCCGCCCCGCGCCGCGCCGCCCGATTCAAAGCGGAGCCATGGCGGAGCAGGGCCTGGGCATGGCCTCCATGATCCCCGCGCTGCGGGAGCTCGCCGGGTAGGACGGGCCCGGCGGCCGCCGTGCAGGGCGCGTGTGTGCGGGGGCTGTGCTGCGCTGGGGGAAGCGCGCCCGGCATCGGTGTGTGGCGGGGAACGGGAGAAGGAGGTGTGCGAGGTGTCCTTCGGCCGGGCCCGCGCCTTCCCCTCAGCTGGTCCCGCCAGCTGCCAGGGTCTGTCCCTCCCGGGTGGCGCTGGCAGAGCCCGATGTGAGCGGCCTGGTGCTCTCGGAACACCCGGCGCCCCGCGGCTGCCGCTGTGTGTGGTGTGTGCGCTCACTGGGAGCCACACGAGCTGGAACATGCCGGGCTCTGGAGTTTCAGTGGCAGCACGAGCACTGTAGCTTTGTTTTGCAGTAGGCAGCGAGCTGATATGGAGGTACAATTGTATGCTGAAGACGTGATCTGACAAGCCCTGACTGCTGAGGGACAGGCCGGTCGCTAAAACAAGAGAATAAAAATTAAAACAACAAAACAAAACCCCACCAGACAAAAAAAACCCCCAAACCCCCACACAACACCAAGAAATCAGTTCGTATTTATTTTTGAAGACTTCTAGAAAAAAAGAAAATCAGTGTTTAACGTTAAGTTGCTGAGACACACTTCAAATAATTATTTTATGCTTTAAAATTGACGGCATCAAAATATCATACTTCTCGTTTTAGTGCTAGTCCAGAGGAATACAACACCGTTGTGCAGAAACCAAGACAAATACTCTGCCAGTTCATTGACAGAATTCTTACAGATGTGGATGTTGGTAAGCGTTACATTCCTATAATTTAAAATTGTCTGCTTTATACTTTAAGTAATTCCTGCCAAAAATAAAACCTGCAACTCTCATATTAAGAAAGATTTAGTTGAATACAATACCATTTTTGACTTTTTTTTTAATAAAGTCCGTGATGAAGTATTTTCTGTTATGATGTGAAGTTCCCTATGTAAAAAAAACCCATAGAAACACACACCCCCCAAAGAAGGAGAGGGTGAATGCACTGCAGGGTTGTATGAATACAAATGCTCACAACATTGAAAAGCAGGACTGTCATGTAATATCGTTGTTCATGAGTAACACAGCTTGCAATTCTTAGTATTTAGAACTGAAATATTGTCTGAATCTCAGATAGTTTCCTTCTTGTGCTAACTAACACTGGGTAGGATCCCTGTGGGATCTGGATAAATCTGATGTGATTCAGAGACCTGTTTCATTGGAGCAGCATTAGATATGTTTAGTGTTTTGTTAAACTTTCTGCTTCAGTAAGCAGAATTTACCATTTAAAACTTTTTGTTTCCTGGAGGTTTGAAACAATTCTCAGAATTGTTTCTCTGGCAAGGCTGTAAACCTAGGGAAGTGTTAGGTATTTGCTATTCTTCACTCATCACACAGTTGGATAGAATTTAAAGTGAATGTCAATGCATGTGGGCCTAGTAATATTTAATGAGTAATTCATACTTTTCTTCATACAGTTTGGAGTCACATAGAGGGTTTACAATATGCATTAAATTATCTCCAGGGATTAAAAAATATGCTCCCACAAAATAATTTAGAAGGTTTAATACCATATCATAGTATTTTATATATATTTTAAAAAAATCTTTCTCATAAAGTGTGAACAAAATTTGTGATTTATTGCTGATTTAAATATTGTCTTCTTTTTTTTTCAAAGTTGCATTGGAACTGATTAAGAAATCAGATTCACAGCCAAGCTCTGTGATGTTGCTTGATTTTATTCAACATATCATGAAATCTTCCCCACTTATGTTTGTAAATGTGGATGGAAATCAGGAGGAAACTGAATGCAGTTGCATTGGTGAGTTTGTTGAAAATGTGTTGAAGCTTGGTATTTAAATTTGCAGACAGTGGGATCATCCAAAAGAGCAGAAATGGGAAAAAGGCAGATATGTAAGTTCATCATTATAAATTTATAACTGAATATGATGATAGAATTTGAATATCGTGAATGGATTAGCACTTGTGATCATGGAGATTCATCAGGACAGATTTTGACACTATTCATTATCATTGCACAGATATATTACTGTATAGTGTTGCTGAGATATGCTGTACGTGTACTCATTGCCTGAGGGTGTTTTTTTGACAAAGGAAAATGTCTGGAAAAACCAGTGTAAAATATGTGTCTTCCATTCCCAACCCCAATGTTCTGCCTCTTCTTTTCCTCTTTTTCCATGGGGTCTGCTGAATAAATATCCCCATGAAGACTCTGTTTACTGAGCATTTATCCCAAGGAGTTTAGTTTTAGTGATAAGCAATCTGCTCTCAGGGAGGTGCTCAATTGGAGATTTTAGTTTTTATCTTAATAATAAAGATTCTCTTTTATTGTCCTAGAATTTAGTAACTGGATCATAACAAGGCTTCTTCGTATTGCTGCTGCTCCAAACTGCAACACGTTGCACAAGAACATTTGTGATGTCATCTGCTCTTTACTTTTTCTGTTTAAAATGAAGAGTTGCTCTATTTTTGAAGCACTAACTAAAGACTTGCTCCAGCTTTTTCAAGACTTAATCATCTTGCATGAAAGAGATGCACAGAAACATCTCTTGGGAGATGGACTAGTCTGGCCAGTGACTGTAAAGAGATTTTCAAGCAATATGAGTGACAAAGTGGGATATTTAAGATTGGCACCATTACAGCTGATGGGTATGCCCAATATAGAATGTTTGGAAGTTGTTTTAATGTCTATTCTGACAGATACTGTTGCAGATATGTTTTTTGTAAGACAAGATATTATTCTCTGGGGTATAGGCTGCTCCCTGTTAGAGTATGGCAATCCAAAAGTTAAAACTTTGGCAATGAAGTTTGTGGTGAAGTTAATTCGTTTAGGAGGACCTCCAGAGCAACTGGCCAGTGTTTTCTTCACAGTCTTTTTTGAAATTTTACAATCAGCACTTGAAATGGATACTGAGGAATCAGAACTCTTTGGAGAACCACTCTTACTGATGGTGAGGACATTGCTGCCTTTTGAAGCAGATTCTTACAAAAGTATTGAACCTGTCTACTTGAATATGCTGCTGGAGAAGCTCTGCTCATTGTTTGAAGGGGATGTGTTTAGGTGTCTTCAATCTGAAAAGCTGAAAACTGCTTTTTGCCATATACTGCAGTGTTTTCTAGAGTTTGTTCCAACTGGCTATGAATCTGCCTTACAAATAAGAAAAGCCCGTATCAGTACCATATGTGGAATTTTTGTGAATGTGCTTGGAACTCAGGAAGAACAAGAGGTAGGTTTATTTTAAAAACTGAATTTATTGTGTGAATAGATCATATACAAAAACCTATACCTATGCAAAGAAGAAAATCTAGGAAATGCTATTTTTAATTGCATATTTAGGTTGATACAACTTTTTTTCTCAACTGTGTCACATGTTTGTACAGGTCAGAGTTCTCTAATCTGTTGGATGTAGCTGGACTCTTACGTTTTTCAGATGTATTAAACTGTTCATAAGCTGTACAGGCACAACTGTCTGTCCATAATCATAATATAAAAGTACACTCATATGAGGGCAGCTTTGCAAGTAGTTTCCATTCATTTGAGATGCTGTTACTTTCCAACCATATGCTTTTAGTCATGTTTGTTAGGGACAGGTAGACAGAAGTTTGGATTAAAATAGAATCAGAGAATGGTTTGGGTTGGAGGGGACCTTTAAAGGCCATTTAGTCCAACTCCCTGCAATGAGTAGGGACAGCTTCAACTAGATCAGGGTTCAGAGCCCCACTCAACCTGACCTCGAGTGTTTTCAGGGATGGGGCATCTACCACCTCTGTGGGGAACGTGTGCCAGTGTGTCACCACCCTAATAACAAAAAATTTCTTCCTGATGGTCCTAAATAAACCCTGTTTTAGTTAAAAACCATAACAAGGTGTTGAAAATGAGGTGTTGATATGCTGACTATTCCCCCTATTCCATACATTCATCTGTGTATCCTACTTGTTTGTTAAACGTTGTGTGTCTGTTTGATGGCTTTGGTAGCAAGGTTTTAGGACAGGAACTGGGAAACAGCTGTACAAGCTGCATCCTCTCTTGTAGCCACCCAGGAAACTTCATTGCTCATAAGAGCTTTCATCTTGTAATTAAGTTTTTTGAACGGAAAGGTTTTTAATAATGTTTTTACCATAATATTTTGCAATTTTATATTTTAAGTCAGAAGCAATAATACCACATGTTATAGTGAGGCAGAGCATACATCATGGTACCTCTGTTGTTTGTCCATCCCAGTATCTGGTGAGTCCACTTTATACAGCGTTAAAAACACAAACAGAAGAAATCTTTCAGGAGCTTCATCAGAACCAGCTGGAGAGCTCTGATACTGATGGGTGGAGCAGCAGCAGTGATGAAGTTCCAGAGAAAAGACGACGACTGAGCCTATCCACAAATCATCCAAAGAAATCACCTGCACCTTTAATGTATGACACTTACTCAGTAGCTACTTTTATAGTAATTTGGCTATTGAATGATAAATGACAACTTCTTGGGGCGGTTTCTTCATAACAGCCAGATTGAAAGATCTTCTGGGGAAAAAAATCTAAATGATATTTTGAGGGATCAAAATCTACTGGTGATTTTTAAGCCAAACTTTATTAAAGAGACTCTGTTTTTAATGTGTTCAGTGAAAATTATTTTCATTTTTTCACACTGAAAACAAAAGCTGAGAGCATCCATAGTGTGACAGAATTGTGTATGGCTGTGCTGTTACACTGGATGTACTTAAAGCAGGTCTAGTTAAGTCAGGTTGTGCTCAGATGAACAAAACCAGTTCTCTCAGCCTTTGCCTGTGCTCTGCTCCCTGATTATCTTGGACTTGTGCCAGCAGTTGATCTCTTTCTTATCTCTGGGCACTCAAAATTGGCTCAGGCATGCTGCACTCCAGGTGTGGGCTCGTGTTCAGCCTTTACTCTTGAGAACGGCACAGTAAGGAGTTGACTTTCTTTGAAACAAGGTCATGCTGCTCTAATATTCCACTTTTCCACAGGCCTGCCAGGTCATTTTCTCCAAAGCTGCTCATTTGTTAGTCAACTCTCAGTCTGTTCTGTTGCATCAGGGTTTTTTTGCCAGTTGGAGGACTTGTCATACAGGCCTTCATGAAGTTCTTGTCAGCCTAATTTTCTAGACAATTGAAGTCTTCTGAAAAAGCAGCTCACTTTTCTCCACAGAGCTGCCTGTCTCATTGTAGAAAGGAACTGAGTGCATGATCTGCCTGTGGTAAATACATGCTGGTTGTTTCCAGTCACCTTCTTGTCCCTCATGCAGGTAGAAATGAGTTCAAGGAAGACTTTTTCCGTAATCTTGCCAGGGACTGAGGTTAGACTGACAGGCCTATAGTTCCTTGGATCCTCGTTTTTTCCCTTTGTCTAAGATAGTTGTAATGTTTGCCTTTTTATGGTTACCAAGACCTTCCAAGGATTGTAGAGTTATATGTTTATAGCCTTCCAGATAAGTCTGATGTGAGTCATACTTAAATTCGGAGTTAGGACCTTTTCCTTCCAGAACACATTTAAGCTAAAGCTTCATTTGGTATTTTCCTAATCCTGTATCAAATATGGATTAGCTCTGGTTTTGCTATGATTATTTTATCTTTTCTGAAATAAAATATGTGTTGGAAAATGATTAATATGGTCAAATTACAGACTTAGCCCTGTAAACATGAAACTGAAGAGTGCTCTATGGAATGCCATCACTAAGAAAGCTGCATCCTTAATATCTCTCCTTGAGGAAGAAATTCTGCCAGTGGATGTTCTTCAGACTGTCGAAGGGATCTCTGTAATTCTGCGATTGGCAGCTCTGTGCATAGTTCATTGTTCTCCCCCAACAAATTCCAACAGGTAAAAGTACCAAGGGGAAACTGTAAGACCAAGAGTTTCTTGTAACTCTCATTATGATTTGTGTAGATTACTTTAATGCTTTTCTGTGTAGCAGGATAAATGCTGGATAAGTCCTGTATGTTTTGAAGAAGTACGTTTTTGTAGTAACTTGGCTTACAAGCAGTGATGTTGTTTGTTGCATTTGTTGCATTGATGTGATTTCTATTTTAACAGTAAAGAGCATGGAGTGTCTCAACCGTGTAACTCTGATACATGTAAGAATACTCCAAGCTCCTCAGATTCAATGGTGAAAATACAGTTCAAGTGGATTTCCTCTGATTTTACCACGAGAGTAGTGAAAGTCTGCAGAAAACTGTTAGAGGCTGCTACGCAGATTGTTAATCTAGAACAAGTGATTGACAGAATAGTAAAAATTTTTGATGCTTTGCTGTATGCACAAGGTAAGAAAACCTTTAAACTAAGATGTCTTGTATTTTGTAAATTAGGAATTCATCTGACTGTTTTAAGTCTGTTTTGGTAGAGGTACTGAAATTATGAATCTTGTGCTAGTATTCCAACTCTTTACAAAAAAGGTTAAATTAAAACCAGCATTATTTTCTGTTTAGAGACCTTCATTTGCATTCCTTTTTGAACATTGCTTACTTATTTTTGTCTGTACTTCTATTAATTTTATCTGATCAAGAGAATACATGGGGATAGTGAAAATACATAAAAAAGGAACAAACTTCCAGTAGCTTTCTTTTACAGACACACAGAGGCAGCATCTCTTACTATCTTTGTTCCACTCAATGATTTCAAAGCTTGTGACCAGCTTTAGCAAACATGGCATGCATGGTACCAAAAATATTGAGTACTTCCATGGTTTTTTTAAAAGTAATTAGTAGGATGGAGGACAGACTTAGTTACCAAGATTAAAATGTTGCTATGAGTTCAGGTTACCCCAAAGTCCACCTGAGAGTCTTCGCACAAATCCAGAGATACCAAAGTTACATTCATTCTGCTGCTGCTGTGTTGCATTCTGTCATCTGTTTAATGAGATTTTTAGGTTGTTCTGATTTAGCACTACATGATTTATTTTTACATATCTGAAATGTAGGATATCAACGTGTGGGAATAGTGATACTAATCTTTGTTGATAGAAAATGTAACATTTTGTAGCAAATTAGGAACATAAAATGTTTTATAAACCTTACAGAGCTGAAAAAGTATATTTTTGTTGTTGTTTTCCTGGTTTTTTCCCCTAGTAAAAATTCCACTGAGTGATCAGATTCTTGATGACTTATGTGGATTGCTGTCTCTGCCCTGGATTTACAGCCATCCTGATGATTCTTCTTTTAAGCCATCTATTTTGGGGTTTGGTCCTCTAGTTTTGAGTCAAAAAACTGCACAGAGTTTCTGTAAGTATGTTGAAGTATATAAAGCCTAGTTCCACTTTGGGATGATTGTTCTGAAGTAAAATTATTTTATTTGCCTTATGATGATTGATGATATTAAAAGTTTAAATCAAGTAATTATTTGCTTTGTTTTTTCTCTTTAGCACCCCAAACTCAGTCACACTGTGTGTTCCTTCTATCTCTCTTCCCAAGAAACATTCATCTGGATTGGAGAAAATCAGTTTATCACTGGGCACTACACAGTCCCCATGAAGTAATTCGGGCTACTTGTGTTAAAGGATTCTCTCTCCTGCTTCATCCACCAAGTGTGCAGTCCTGCAGCGTAATTCCTAAAGCTCTTTTGTATGTGTTAATGCAGCTTTTCTGTCTTTGTGCAGGAAGAAAAATGGGCAAATAATAAATGTAGTATAAGCACAAAAAAAAATGTTCATGCAAAATTTGCTAGATCTTAATTTCAGAAATCATCAGATATCAACAGGATAGGTGCATATGATGATGTCTGTAGGACAGAATAGTGTTCACTTACCATGTCAGTATACAAGTTCCTTTGCTAGCTGAAGACCACAAATTAAGGGTCTTTAAATTTGGGGGGAAAAGGAGATATCTTTGTCAGTGAAATCTATGTCATCTTTGTCCGTATGTCTCTTAAAATCTTTGCAGTTTCTCTGCCTTTTGTACATGTGTCTTCTGTCCTTTTGTGTTAGTCTTCAGTTTCTTCTTTACAGCATGCCAGCCTCACCATGCCCAGTACTACTTCAAACATTTAACAGAACATGAGGGTGATCTGAAAAGGACAAAGGTGATCCAGTGAGACAGATCCTTAAGCTGTCCTGATAGTACTGCCAGTATAGTTAGAGCGCTCGGACAACGTAGAAAAACAAATTTCTATGTAAATGATCTATTAAAGTGATTTTATTTTTGTTTCCATTTCAGAAATCAAATCAGAGATGAGTCTGAGCTAGTCAAGGAGGCTTGTGCTGCTATAGTTGGGAAGTTATCTTGTTGTCTTTCTGGTCCATTCCATGTACAACCTCCCTTAGCAGACTCTGCTGTTAAGGATGTTACTCATGATATTTTGTGTAGCAGTCTTACTGTGACTTCTGCTCATGGAAAAACCTCTTCTGTGCAAGCCTGTATTTTCAAGCCATTTCTCATTCTCCTTGAGAGCAAAGCACCCAGTTCAGTAAAGCTAGGTATGTGGCTCTACTTTTAAAAACATTTTACACTTCCATCTGAGGTACTAAGTCACTGTTTCTGTACCTTTCTCCATTCCTTTTATTCTGTATTGGGTTTTAATATTTCTGTTGGTGCTTGAAGTGTTGTATTTCAGTTGATATCTCTGCTGATATTTAATGTTGTCAATGATATTCTTTTTAAACTACCTTGGCTTAAATTTGGTGTATAGCTATATCTAAAACTATAATACTTGATAAAATCTGAATTTTAAATAGCTTCTCTGATTTCACAATATTTATTCTTTTGGTGAAAAAATGCCATGTGCTTTATGGCTTGTTTGCATCACTCTTTTGTGGACTTCGGTAGATTTTGTGAAAAATAATTAAAAATATGTTTTCCTTTCCCCTTCCAACCATGACACCCAGCATTTATAGAAAATATACCTCATCTTTGCAAACACCTGGATTTTAATACTGACGAGTCCAGTGTGAAGACTCTCATTGGGTCTTTATTAAATCTAATGGAAGATCCAGACAAAGATGTACGAGTGGCTTTCAGTGACTGCATAAAGAACATACTAGAATCCTTAGACTCTGAAGAAGGATTCATAAAAGAGGTGAATTCATGTTTATTTTTGGATTTTATTCCTAACTTACTATGGTTTTTGTGTTACTAATGTCGAACACTGAAATTAATTATTTTTTGTTTTCCTATGTACCAGCTGTTTGTTTCAAGGATGAAAGAAGCCTACACAAATGCCAAAATATCAAGAAATAATGAGCTTAAAGATACCTTGATTCTCACAACAGGAGATATTGGAAGGTATTTTTGATAATATCTTGCAAATTGCTCAGTTGTGTCAGTTTGTGGTACAAAGTAACCTTTTCTTCAAGTGTAAGATTAAATTACTTCTTTTGAAGTCAGCTTTTGCCCCGGGTCCATTGCAATTGTACAGAGCTGTTGATTCCTATGGAAAATTCCTCACTTTCTTCTGCCCTGTCATAGGAAGTACAGATAAGCCATGCAAATACAACCATGACTCATTTTGCATGATGGCAATTGCATGTTCTTTAATTATTTCATTAATGCAAGAATTCAGTTTTCCTTTTTAATTCTTTTTCTTCTGCTTACTTTGTAAGGGCATCCAAAGGAGATTTGGTACCATTTGCCCTCTTGCATTTGTTGCACTGTTTGTTGTCCAAGTCAGCTTCCGTGGCCGGAGCAGCTTACACAGAAATCCGGGCCCTGGCAGCAGCCAAGGCCATAAAACTGCAGGCTTTCTTCAGTCAGTACAAGAAGCCTATCTGTCAGGTAAAAAGAGTTGCTGGTTTAGAAAGTGCATGTGTTTGGGTTCTTTGTGTGTATTTTGAAAATGGAATTAAAGGTCAAAATTGCAGTATTGCTCAAGGTGAAATAGGGCAAGAAAGAAATTATTTTAAGAAAAAAAGCCCTACAAACATTCAGGAAGGAATGGGAAATCTTGGACTTTGTCATGATCTCCCCTCAATAGTGTTGCTTCTCTGTTTTATTCCCTAGATGCTGGAATTTATACCCTAGATGCTTCATTCTGAAATAGAAGATCTCTCATTATGTAGTATTATTGCTGCAAGACACTATAGTTTAAAATTGGAATTGAAGTCAGCATTTCACAGGCATAATTCTGCCATGATTGATTTAGGTTTTTTGTTATACCCATTACCTAAAGATAAAAAGTTCTGTTTAAAAGAAAATTGTTAGAAGCAGGCTTTTCTAATTTTGAATATTTTTTTAGTAATGAAATATTTGAATCCAGGGTTGCAAAACTGAATGGCGTTATTAAGCGGATGATAATCCAGGTTCTGTTGCAAAGTAATAATCATAGATCTATGTGCAATAAATGAGAGAGGAAAACAGAAGTATAGAAAGACCAGCAAAACTCTTGTGTTTAATTTTAGGAAGTGAACAAGGGGAAAATAATACTAAATACCTGTTTCTTCATGCTTAGTTTCTAGTGGAATCCCTGCACTCCAGCCAGATGGTGGTGTTGAGTGCTCCGTGCCAGGGCAATGAGCTGCAGAAAGAAACAGCTGCTCACCAGAGAGAAATGGCTCTGGACATGTTATCTGAGATTGCCAGTGTATTTGATTTTCCAGATCTAAATCGCTTTCTCTCAGTAAGTTGGTCAGTCCTTTTGCTATTTCGTGTTTGTGCTTGTGAATTTCAATTTTAATCCACACTTTCTCTTGGGAATGCTGCAACTGAGAGCTGAAATGCAGAGGAACAGTTTTATCAAGCAGTTAGAAGGATGGCTACAGTGCCAATTCAATTACGACGGATAAGGAGCTAATGTTTAGAATACTCGTTAAGTATATCTGTATTAATGATTTAGTGCACTTGGAGGCATCCTTTGTAAGGTGTGATTTTTGCATGGTGTCAGCTTTCTTATTTCAAAAGAAGAAAGCTACCATTCTGTGGATACAGCTGTGGTTAGATATCTGGTTAGATAACTGTTTTACTGGAAGCCTAAGTACTTTGAGAATCATACTTGTGTTCTGCTTGTTGGTAGATGGGAAATGCACAACAGTTAAGTCAGCAGTACTTTAGCTGAATCGTAGGCTGGGCGAGTGTTGTTGTGTGTGGGCATGTTGGCTTTTTGGTTTGTTTTGGGGTTTTTTTAAGATTTCCTTTTGTGGAGAATCTGGGTGGGTACAGAAAATGCTAGCTCACTTTTTGTTTACGTGTTTCTTAGTATTGTTTCTTAGATGAAGCAGCTCCTAAAGTAATTAGTTCTATCTGCATTTTTACTAGGTATTTTCATGTTATTAAAGTTTTTCTTTATTCATACTTATGGTCATTCTTATGACCAGACATGTGTGTTGTGGTACTGACACAAATAGAACTAAGCCTAACCCTGGGGTTTTGGAGGGTTTATTGGTTTGTTTGTTTTTTCAATTAACTGTTGTTCTTAATTTACCAGCGGACCCTGCAAGTTTTGCTTCCTGACCTTGCAGCCAAGGCCAGTCCTGCAGCCTCCACACTTATCAGAACCATAGCAAAGCAATTGAATGTGAACCGAAGAGAGATTCTAATCAATAACTTCAAATACATCTTCTCTCATTTGGTCTGTTCCTGCACCAAGGATGAGCTTGAGCGGGCACTTCATTACCTCAAGGTAAATTGGCATTTGCTCTATTACACCTGCAGATTAGGAGCAACAGTTGGTGCATAGTGAGCTTTCTGCTTTAAGTTAAGGTATTGCAAAGCATAGGTTGGGAAATTGTATATGCAGAAGTTTTGTTCTTGTTACTTATAATCAGTTCTGTTGGCTCTGAGGAATGTTTCTAAGATATTTTATGAACCTAGCAAATTCTAAAAACTTGATTTGTCTAACATCGAGAAGGTTTTTCTTTGATTTCTATAACAAATCAACCAGAGCCCAATGCCTCCTGTCTCTCAGTGTGCGAATTGCATTGTGATTAAATGAAGACTTTGTGTTTGACTGTAGAATGAGACCGAGATAGAGCTGGGCAGCTTGCTGAGGCAGGACTACCAGGGCCTGCATAATGAATTATTGCTGCGGATCGGGGAGCACTATCAGCAAGTCTTCAATGGTTTGTCCATATTGGCTTCATTTGCCTCTCATGATGATCCCTATCAGGGACCTAGGGAAATAACCTCACCAGAACAAATGGTAAGGACATCAAAATATTCATGTTTCAGTAATTTCTTTTTGGCCATTGTGAGAGTGAAGGCAATTTGCCATTCTCTGAACATCGCTTATTTCAGGCAAAAAGAGGAAGAAAGGCTGGCATTTCCTATTAGGTGTTCCTGTAATAGGGAGATCCATACCAAATATGCATAAAACCAAATAAAAAAAAAGTGCCCAAACAAACCAAAAACAGCATAACCCACAGCCTAACAGAGATGTCTGCAATTAACACTGATGTTTCTTAAGTAGCAGTGTATGTATTTGGGATTCTTCTTTTATGTATTTCAGAATTAGCATTTCATACCTGCTTTTTAATTTCTTAGGCTTTGGAATGTGTCAATTGTAAGATTATTTGGGTTTTTAACTTGTGTTTTTCCTCTCCACAGGCTGATTATCTGCAACCTAAATTGCTTGGTATCTTGGCTTTTTTTAACATGCAGTTACTGAGTTCCAGTGTTGGCATTGAGGATAAAAAAATGGTGTGTAAACTTAATTCTGAATATTAAAACAAAAATAAGCAAGGACTATTTTAATATTCCACACTTACTTGTGTGATCATGCAACTGTCATGGAAGTCTCAAAGATACTAAGGTTCCAAAATGATTCTTTAAAACTGATGGTCTCACTGTGGGTAGGACTTCTGTGTAAGCTCAAAAGGTTTTGATATATTTCTTTAACGGTCAGATAGTGTATTACATATTTCAGTCAGACGTGGTGTATGCAACAAGTCAGTCAGCCTGGAATTATAGGGGAGAAATCCAAGTGTATGATTTTAAGTGTGTGAAACAAACAACAGTGGGAGGATGAGGGAATATGGGAGAAAACTGGAATTACTGCATGGGGTTACATAAGGACACCAAAGGGTAAAGGTAAAGAAAAAAAGATGGAAATCCAAGAGAAACTGGACTTTGTTAGTTTCGGTTCTCACAGAACAGCTCCTTTCAGCTTTGCAGTAGAGAGCATTTAGAGAAATTAGAGCTCACAGCTTGAGACAAAGTGAAAATTCTGCTGAGGCAGTGCTTCTAACCACAAGGCTGGCCTTTTAGCCACCTCACAGAGGGAGTGTAGATGATTTCTGCAGGAAGTTTTCAGTGCTAGAATGTATATAACCTTTACATCGGTAGACTGCATTTTCTCTGCTGTTTTTTTGCTTTTCAGATATTCATGTTAAAATGTTCTCATTTTCATAGCCTCATTTCTTCATGCTTTCTGAATTTCTTAATTTGTATAGCATTTCTTTTGCTGCATCTGCTATTGTTTCTATCTTTTCTTCTGTTTTTTGTTCTTGGTGAGTTTCCCCTTGCATGACCTTTTCTCAAGCTCAGGTTTATTCCTGTGTTACTGATCTGTCATGCTGGGTATTTTACTACCTTGTTTGGTGTAGTGTTACTGTGGCTGAAATATCTCCTACATCTCAGTATTTCTCTTCTGTCTTTCATTGACAGCTGAGCTATTACCTGTTCCCTGATGCTTGCCAGTCACTTCTGTGAGCAGTTGTATGTCAACTCTGTTGGGGTTTTCTTGGTTTGGTTTCTCTTTTAAATGCAAGTTTGTTTATTTCCTCTATATTTCCTAAACCTTCTCTTTTCAGCTTGGGATATATAGTTTATCATGTCTTACAATAATAATCTATAATCATTAACTTCTTTGGTGTCCACAGTTCTTCCCTCATCTGTCAACAGCCTAAATAACGTGGGGTTTTGTTACAATCTTGTCGTTAGAGATTCCCTTTCACTCTCTTTTTTCTAAACCCAGATTCTTTATTAAAACATCAAACTGATTTTGATGTCTTGGAGTATGATTTCTTAAGCAAGGGTAGCCTGATTTTAACAGAAAATGTGACTCCTACATGTTCTCCTGAGTATCTAATACACTAAAATGACTTTCATCTATGTCTAGGCTTTAAATAGCCTGAGGTCTTTAATGACGCTCATGGGTCCCAAGCACGTCAGTTCGGTCAGAGTGAAGATGATGACCACGCTGAGAACAGCTCTGAGATACAAGGATGACTTCCCAGAACTGTGTTGCAGGTGAACTGATGGTGTACCCAAACAGGGACATCCCTGCTATTTCGGTCCTTTAATATATTGTTTTGTTTTGTTCTGGACAGTAATCTAAACCATGGTGCTGAAATAGCTTAAAATGCTTCTCACAACTCGCCTGAAATGTTTTCTGCAGAGAAGAATCATTGATTACTCTTGTTTTGTTGTCTTTTCTTGTTTAGAGCCTGGGATTGTTTCGTTCGAAGTCTGGACCATTCCTATCTTGGCTCCTTGCTCAGCCATGTGATAGTAGTGTTATTGCCCCTCATACATATCCAACCCAAGGAAACGACAGCAATATTCCACTTCCTCATAGTGGAGAACAGGTACTGTACAAAATAATTTCAGTTATATGGATTAAATCCTGCAACAGGAATGGGGATAACCCTAAATTCAAGTCATCCAGCAATGAGATGAGAGAACTTGTTTTTCTGCTAAATCATTGTTGTTCTATAAAACTCCCCCTTTTCTAAATTGTGTTGAGATCTTGAAATGTGACAAGTGATAACGCCATCTGAAAAGGTGTTTTTATATTGTCCTTATAAAAATATATGATGCCGTGGCCAAGTTAAAACCCATTCAGGCACTTAACCCTGCCAGGTTTTCTTGAGTGGTTTTTCTTTTCTGCTGGTCTGGAAAATGACTTCCCTCTACAGAATAATGATGATTGTTAACATTTGCTTAAGCTAGAGAGGAGTGTATGGAATTGGAAATGGGGAGGAAATGAGTTCTTTGTTTTCTTGGATAATTAGAGGTATAATTATTAAGTGCACAGATTATGTTGAGTAAGATTTCATACGTTCCCTTCAAATGGTCACACCAACCGAAAATCAAAGTTTAATACAATATACTTTGATTCTCATGACTTAACCTTTTTGAAGATAAGGTTGAGTCATAATTCTTTTTCATCTTTTATTTTGTAGCTTAAAAGTATGTTTGGGGTTTTTTTAGGAATGTTGATACTTAATATCTTGATTAGTTTTGTTGGGTTTTCATTTTTTTTGTATCATATCAACAGTTTTCAAAATAAAAGGTAGCAGTAGGAATAATAAGGCTCTTGTAGAAGGCCATAGTAGCAATATTGAAAGAGATTTCTTCATTGCTTTCTTTTGATGGGTTTTTAAGTTTTTTCTGATTCAACAACTGTTTGCCATATTCCTTGCAATATTTTTTTGATAACTATTAGGGATGCAGTACGAGACTTTCTACATGAAATATATTTTCTGCCTGACCTTCCTGAACTAAAAGAAGTTCAGGTTGTCCTTCAGGAATACAGAAAGGTACAGCTTCTTTTATTTATTTGGTTGGCTTTAGTGCATCAAATGAATTCATGACAGCTGAGGAAAACATGTAAAGTTTATTGTTAAGTGGAAATAATATTTATCTGCCTCCACCACAAAACAGGTTTTGTGTATCACAGGAATAGTTTAAGCAGGTTCTGATTCTTGTTTAGAAATTAAATATACTCATGTTCAACATTCTTGTTTCTGTAGCATCTCCCGAACACTGACTTTTCATCTCTTTTGTGACAGATTATAAGACGAGAAATCAGCAGTTTTAGCTGTGGCAGTAATTGTGTTACAAGAAAAGCTGCTTTCCATTTGATCCCTTTTCCATATTCGCTTTACAGGGAGCAAAGTTTGTCTCTTCTTAGGAGTACTCTATGGTCTATTTAATTTGCTTGCCCTCAGAATGATTAGGTAACAGATGGACAAATGGGAAGTAGCAATTATTTTGTGGGAATGAGGCAACAAAAAGAGAAATTAATTTGATTTTAGATAGACTTAAAGCAAAGCATTTTCTTCTGATTTTATAGTTTTTATTTACACCATCATTTTATTTACCTAAAAGTGAAATATAGCACCTTTTTGAGGAAAACATTTTAAAAAATAAGTAGGAAGACAATGGTATATGGATATAGGCAAGAATGTAGGCAAAAAGAGTTGTTTCCATGTGTTCTTACTTGTGTTCTTTGAGATGCTGTTCAGTCATATTCCTATTGTACTTAACTTGAACTTCTTATGTCATATTCAGGAATCCTCCAAAAGCACAGACTTGCAGACCGTCCTGCAGCTGTCTATGAGAGCTATTCAGCATGAGAATGTCGATGTTCGGATTCATGCACTTACCAGCCTGAAAGAAACATTGTATAGAAACCAGGTATAGAAAACCGCCTTCAGTAGAACTAAAAATAAATCAAATTAGCATCTGGACCAAAAGTCTAAAACTCCTTGTTGTTACAGGGTGTTCACTTGAACTGGGTTATTCTCCTCAGTTTATTAAGCTGTTTCTTCATATAATGGGGAAAATGGATTCTTTTTCATGACATCTCCGTGTAGGTGGACTTTCAAATCCTTCAAATCTTTGTGATGCTGATTCAGCAAGGCTAGTGTACATTTTTTTTTTTCCCAGCTCTGAGGAAAGATGTATCTAAGAAGTCCATTTCAACAATCTGGTTTGTGGGGTTATTGTCGGTTTAGGACATGTGTGGCTTTTGCATCAGGAGTCTAGTACATAAAAGCAAGTGTGTGTCTGTGTGTGTATGTGTGTAATATCTGAAAGAATTAAGATGTGTTTGACCACCTCACGCCTTCTTTTTTTTCCTCTTCCTTCTTTGTCTTCCACTCTCAAAAATTTGAATCCATTGATCATATTCAAATAAATTTTATAGCCATGTACATGCTGAATACACTGCTTTACAATTCTGTGTGGTTATTAGCCCAGAGGGTATATGTGACCCATTAGAAGAAGTAATAAATCTGTACCTGTACCCTTAGTAGTTATAAGATTGTGGGACACTCTTTAGCCAGAAATTTAAAAAAAAAAAAAATTTAGCTAAAAGAACAAACAATCATTGTTCATATTCCTGATCAACCAGTAATTCTTGCAGCTCAGGTCACCAAAATTCTGCCATGTCTTGCTTAGTTAGAAGTCTAGCAAAATAATTGAGGCAAATCAAACTTAATTAGTTCCACAGCTTGTGGAGCTATTTGCTCAATGTTGGCTGTGGTTTCAGTTTTCATTAAGCATAACAATGACAAACATCTTGCTTTTTTTCTGTATTTGGACTAAATGTGAAACTAAGGAATAAAAGCTGGGCCAAAACAAAAAAGAAAGGACACCCAATTAAAATGATGGACATTGATCAAAAGACTTGAAACCCTAGGCTTTGTAGGACTTGAGAGTGAAGAAATGTCTGAGAAATGGCAAATAATAAGAATACAAATGGCAGCAAACCCAGAAGGTATGACAACAGCTGCATGAGAGAAATTGGGAGGAAGTATTGGAACACATAAGAAAAGGGATAATTAAGTGAAAAAGATAATGGAGAGAAGAAGTGAGGTTCTTGGTAAGACAAAGAAAGAAAATGAAGTTAGTAGAGAGGTGTATGATAATGAAATACAATATTGGCCATGACAGCATTATTAACTGAGGCCAAATCCCTCATTCATTTGTTTAGTCCTTCCTAGGGGGAGAAGCAGATTAGTGCAATTGGACTGTAGTTACAACCTGAAGTCATGGCTAAATGGAATTGGAAGTGAGTTACAGATTGAAAATTTCTGAGCTTATTTACCATAAACATGGTTGTAGAGTAACTCGTCTTTGTTATTCACCTTCCTAGGAAAAATTGATCAAGTACGTCACAGACAGTGAAACCGTGGAGCCAGTCATCTCCCAGCTGGTAACGGTGCTTCTCATCGGCTGCCAGGATGCAAATTCCCAAGCTCGACTGCTCTGTGGAGAATGTTTAGGTGAACTGGGAGCCATAGATCCCGGCAGGCTCGATTTTTCAACAAGCGAAACTCAAGGAAAACACTTCACATTTGTGGTAAGAAGCATTGCAGTAGTGTTTTGTTTCGCATTAGGTGTCTTCTAAAAGTCCTTGGGAGGAGGGAACCTCTTATCTCTAGACTCTTTGAAAATCGTTACTTGCTGTCTCACCTAAAACGATTTAAAGTTAAGCTTCCAAGTGATTATTTAAAGATACAGCTATTACTCTGTTTTAATAAAACTGGCATTCTGTTTGTGACTGAGGCTGGAGTGGAAGATCCAAGTTTTGCCTATGGATTATTAATGGAACTGACCAGAGCATTCCTTGCTTATGCTGATAATGTTCGTGCTCAGGATTCTGCAGCATATGCCATTCAGGTAAGATGCATGGTTAGCTCCTACTTTTATTTCACAGATCATTTTCTGTAACACTGAACAATTATGCAATTATGCATACAATTATGCAATATAAATGTTCATTTTGAAGTACATGTTTTAAGTATTTGAAACTTCATCCTGTAGAACTTTAAATCAGAAGAGACACTTAAAATTCTGGGGAGTTGTCAAATAAAGATAGATTGGTTTGGTTTTGTGTCACAATATTTTAGGATACATCTGATGTTTTAGAGGTAACTGGCAGTCCATACACAGGGATTCAAGGAGTAATCCTGAGAGTGACTTAGAATTAGTTCAGGTTCCACAAGCAGCAATGAGAAGCAGTGAGTATTTCTAAAGTAGTTTCTGCTTACACTTTTACGAAGCAACTGATAGGGAGCCTACCCTTATTTTCAAACTCTAGTCTTTTGTGCTGGCTTGATTTAGTGGAAAGGGGGATTAGTGTCTTTTTTGTTGTTCTTGCTGTTATTAAATAACTTTTTGAAAACTTCAGGACAGGTCTTTAACCCAGGAGAAAATAGGTGGCCCTATGTAGTCAGCAGGATAAGAATTTTATTAGCGTATGCACAAGGTTATGCACTTCCTGCACGAGGAGGAAGCAGACTAAATCCTAGTCCTCGTTTATTGGCAGAGGTGAAGAATACGATGCAATGTGGTCCAAACACCAACTGGAGAATCTGGGGAATCAGCAGTTGAAATCAAAACTGCCTAGTAATAGGGGATTAACAGTGTTGGATGACAGTTTTCCAGTTATAATTTCTGAATTAAGCATTCCATAACTTCTCTCTCATTGCTTATCATAGAATCATTCAGGTGCGAAAAGACCTCTAAGATCATATACATGGAGTTTTGTACTGTGGTGTGAAAATTCCTGGAGCTAACTTGGTGATGTTGTAAACCATGCCTTTTCAGGAGTTACTGTCCATTTATGACTGTAGAGAGACAAACACTGACTGCCCTGGCTCCAGGCTTTGGAGGAGGTTTCCTGAGCATGTGCAGGAGATCTTGGAACCTCACTTAAACACACGGTATACGACACCTTAAGCAATATCTTTTCATAACAGATCTAAATGGTTTTTTCTCCAGGCTAGTATTGACTTCATATGGTTTTGTGATTGTCACTCTTCTGGGAAGAGTGATATGTATATATACAAAACTCGGATAAGGTCTTTCTACAAAAAGCTGAATTAACACTTACTTGAATGTAATTCTCTCTAAATCAAACAGGCAAAGCTCATACTTTGCCCAGGTCTGCCTGTTTGTCCCTAGAGCGTTGGCTTGTACAATGTTTTGAAGCTTTTGTTTGTTTTCTTTACCCTGTACTCAAATCTGTTAACATTCTATTACTACTACCTTCTATAGAAGTAGGAGGAGCTCAATGAGTTTTAATTTGACTTTGTCTTCACATTATTTTTATCATTACTTCAACGAAATGAAACTTCAAATTATGTTTGTGTCTTAACTTGAAATAATCAGTTTCCTTTCTATTTCCTCATTTAGACAATCATGCTCACCTGCAATGAGCTTTACCTTTTTTAGAAAACAGACTTTTTGGCCTTTCTTGGTTTCATGTATGATCTGGGTTTTTCCTGTCAAGAACATAGTGCTCAAATATTTATCCAACTGCATTTCTTAAAACTGATACACATAGCACTATAAAATATACTTACAAACAACCTAACAAGTTATGAGAATTTTTATTTCATATTTCATTTTGACAAGCTCTAGAATAAAAAATGTTGATTACTGAAAGTGGGGTTTTTTATTCTCTTTCTAAAGATTTGAAGATGGAACTTAATATTGTTCTAGTGAGGGAATTTAATAACTAACAATGTGCTATTGTTTATTATATTAAATAAAAATTTAGTTTTGTTAAATGGATATTTTAAAATTACAGGTACAAGAGTTATCAGAAGGCTGTAAATTGGTCTAAGGTGAAGAAGCCAATTTACTTAAGCAAATTAGGTGATAATTTTGCAGAATGGTCAGCAACTTGGGCAGGTTATCTTATAACAAAGGTAAGAGAATAAATCTTTCTGTAATGCTCTTTGCAACACAGTTCTTGAACCTCATTTCAGTTTCTGCAGGTCAGGGATGGATGGGAGAATATGTCTGTTGGCTACAGACCTCTTAAAGGGCTTCCCTGCTTCTTCAGCACTCTCCCTTCCCCAGGACTGGTTCTTGGCTAGGCTTCATAGGCAGTGTCGAAGCTAAAAAGGAAACTTGCCTTTGTCCAGAGACTCTTGTGAAGCTGAGGGCACTGACAAATGGTTGTGAAAAGTATCTGAAATGCTTCTGGATTTACCTTCTCAGTTTTGGAAAGATTTCCCTGTAGCTCCATAGTCCCAGCACATAAAAAGTACTTGTATCTTCTTTTTCTCTTCCCTTTCCAATATCTGAATGACTCACCGAAAATGTCACTTCCAGATCAACCACTGTAAGAAGTGAATTAAATTGCAATAGCTCAGTACCTACACTGTCCGTTTTCAGACAGAGAAGAATTGAATGTCTTCATCATTTCCTACTTTCTGCAGGCTTTTAAGGGCAGAAGAGAAGCTGAGTGTAGTGGCAGACTCTCAGCCTTAAGGTTTTTTCTATGGCCAGTGCAAGTTCACAATGGTGTAAAAAACATGGAAAAGTGGAAATGTAAGCAGTGCTTACCTGTCTTTTGTGCTATCAGCAGTTGCTACATGTAGTAGCGGCTGCCATCTGGCATCCCTGTTGCAGATTTAAGTTTGATGAACCTTCTGTAGGAGACGAGTATCTTAAAATTATTGGACAGACTAGAATTTGTGTTCGTCAACAAAAGGAAATCTATTAATTGTCCAGGCATTTGCACTTTTGTAATGATGCTTTTCCTGGAAATAATATTTTTCTATAGGTACGACATGATCTTGCCAGAAAAGTTTTTGATTGCTGCAGTATTATGATGAAAAACGACTATAAAGTGACAATTTATCTGCTTCCACACATCCTTGTCTATGTTTTGTTGGGGTGCAGTCAAGAGGATCAACAAGAGGTGAGATGTATAAGATGACAGTGTTTTTCACAGGAATGGTCAGGAGCTGTTCTTCCCAAGAGCTGCCCAGCTCTGCAGTATTATGTAGACCTACATGAATAAATTATTTAGGTGTTAAACTCCTTTTTGTGTATTAATAATGTAAATTTCCTGACAGGGTTTTGAATATACTCATACAAGTTTGTGTTGAAACTGCTTTTCTGTGGATTTCCATCTATTTCCTCAACTGCGTCCAGGATGAGATATTATGTAGTTAATAATGACTGCAGTAACATCAACAGCTGGAGTGGTACAAAGAGGAAGTGTGCAACTAAAACAACCAATAAATTGAATTTGTATAATTCAAAGAATTCAGACTCATAATGTTTTCTTCTCTTTTGCATACAATTAAAATTTCAGTGGATAAACTACTTAGCTACCAGATTGATGTGGAGCAGGATTCATAGATGTGTTGTAGCAAAGCAGGGGTGGGAGAGCAGTCATCCTGCTTTCCTTCGGTTTGCTGGAGCTGTCAGTGCGTGTGCCCATGTGCTGCCATTTTTACCGGGAGCAGCACATGTATGTGCAGAGAGATGCAAGTTTGCAAGGACTCTTTTGTAAGCATGTCCTGGGTGAAACAAAGGAATTAGAAGATACTGAAAAGTGTAACCTGCATTCCATTAATTTGAAATTTCACAGCTAAAACATCTGTGTTTAAACACTGTGGGTGTGTAGAGGCATGTGATGATATTTCTGCTGTGAACAAGTACATCCACAATAGGCATCTGTTATGTATGTTAACTCATATTTTATGGACTAAAACAAACAGAAACAGATATTTTGTCGTGGCATTTACTTAAACATAAGCAAAAAAAAAGATCTGTGATCTAGTAACCAGTAGATAACTTCATTCTTACGAAATCTTGAAGTATTGTGTTTGTAAAAGTTGTGCAGTAGCATTTATTGTATCTTGAATCCTGAAGGCTTTCTCCTTCTATGGAATCCCTTGACAACAGCTGCCACTTGGTTTGCCATTTCTTGCTTTTGAGATTGTGGGACAACAAGATCATGAAAATAATGCCAAATTATTAAAATATACATTTCAAGTATCTAGTATTTTAGTTTGACTTTTGCATTAATTGCTGTTTCCTACTGTTTTGCTGCTGGTATGACACTTGTGTCTTTTGTCTTTGTGTAGGTTTACATGGAGATTATGGCTGTTCTGAAACACGATGACCAGTCCAGCAGGAGGCTTGAAGACAGCACATCTGATCTGAGTCAGCTGAGCACACAGACAGTGTTCTCCATGCTTGATCATCTCACTCAGTGGGCTAGACATAAGTTTCAAATACTCATTGCTGAGAAAAATGCTGGCAAGTCTAGCAAAGACAGAAGTGATCTAAAAAGTGAGTGATGCTTATTTTAATTTAAATGGCATTACCATTATTCAAAGAAGCATTTTATTTATATTTGCAGCTTTATATTATGACCATTTACAAATGCTGTATTAATATAAAATGTAATCTGTTTTATGATTTCTTAATATCATATTGTGATTTCCACCCCTTCCACCCCAAATGCATTGATCTGAATGCCTGTTGCAAGAAATACAGATTTAAAATTTGAACAATGAAATGTTAATATCTTGATAGTTCTCTAAACATTCAGTTTAACTGCATATTGTATTATATTACTGTGCTGTCTTGCAAGATGTAGGAAGTTCACCAGAATTGTTTTAAATAAATTATTGTTGACAGAAGAGAAAACCATGTTCTTAAATTAGTACAGTTATCTCACTAATTGTTAAATGAGTTAATTGAATTTTGATGCATAAGGTAATTCTTATAAATGAAACCTCCATTGACAGACTTTTTAATATGTCTTTTTTTCAATAGCATCAAGTGAGAACTATGGAGAATATCAAAATGTGACACGTTTTCTAGACCTCATTCCTCAGGATACACTGGCTGTGGCCTCCTTTCGCTCCAAGGCTTACACGAGGGCTGTGATGCACTTTGAATCATTTATCACAGAGAAGAAACAAAATATTCAGGAACATCTTGGATTTCTTCAGGTTCTGAAGTTCTTTTTGGCTTTTGTTTTTATTTTGAAATGAAAATGTACATGATGAATAAAGCTTGGTCAAATTCTTCTTTGTGATGGGAAGAAGAAAAGATAGATTACAAGCATTTAGTCATCTGTGTTTCAGCAATATTTAGTACTTTCTCTTGCTTGGCATGCTTTTTATATGAAAAGGAATGAGTAGCTTTCTAGTGTATACTAAAAGATTGTAAAATCCTGAAGATAATTAAATGTGGGTTTGTTGAAAGTATAACATTTATTGCTTTGAAGTTGGCTCTGTGCCTTTTGTCAGAAAATACAGCCAACTATAATAAAAAAAAAAAAAAAAAAAAAAAAAAAGCCAAAGCACATTTGAAGAATTTCCAAGTGGCTTATTCTAAAGTAGAAAAAGAGCCAATGCTATAGGTGTTGCAAATTGTATAAATTAGTTTCAAGAAGTATTTTAACCTCTGGGTTGATCCTCTTTGTGGTTACCAATGGTTTATATTCGTCAGTGACATTTCAAATTTGAAAAAACTTAGTATGTTGCTTTTTCACCTAAAGTAATCTTCATCTTTATGCTATCCTGTAGTAGTAGGATATTTATTTCACTCTTTATACAGATGGTTTCGGGTAACTTCATGTAGTACTCTATCATGAAGGTCATGTATGAGATCATAAGTATTACTGTGTGCTAAGTGAAAGTAGGGCTCAGCTTTGGAAGGAGCCCAGCAAAACTGACATCTTCCGTGAAAGTTTGTTGCCACCAAGTCCTACAGGGTAGTGTGTGCTCTATGTTCAAGAAGTTGTGCCATTCTGCACATGTCGTCTGTAAAATAAGTTCTTGGTTTTAACGGCCATGTCCAATTCTGTTTGAATAAAGAAGTTGTATGCTGCTATGCACGAGCCAGATGGAGTGGCTGGGGTGAGCGCCATTCGGAAAGCAGAGCCATCTCTCAAAGAACAAATCCTTGAACACGAAAGTATTGGCTTGTTAAGAGATGCAACAGCCTGCTATGATAGGGCTATCCAACTGGAACCTGATCAGGTAAATAGAAAACTTTTTTATTTCTTTTTTAATAAATATAATTATTATTTTTAATCTTATTAGCTCGCAGAAGACTAAGGCAAGAAAACCTCTTTAGAATATTTAAGTAAACTAGGAATCTAAGTGTTGTGGCAGTTGCTAAATAATTATTGCTGTTGGAAGTGTCTTATGAACTGAAACAAATCTCTTACTGGATTTTTTGAATGTTCATTTAACTTACGGTGCAATTAGTTAGGCCTTTTTGTATTCTAAAAAGCACCCAAATGGGCAAATTTCTTCCATCAGACTGCCATAAAGTTCATTAATGTGTATGTGTGGGGTTTTCATTTGTTGTTTTGGTTTTTTCCTATTTCTAGATTATTCACTATCATGGTGTAGTGAAGTCCATGTTAGGCCTTGGTCAGTTATCTACTGTAATTACTCAGGTCAATGGAGTACTTGCAAACAGGTACTGTAAACATCTAATGCACATTTTATTATAATAATATGAAGCTCTGGTATAAATCTCTGTCTCAGTAACTATTTCTGCTCGTTTTGAAACATTTGAGGCTTATTAGACATAATTGAATTAGCAATGTGAAGCTAGAAAAATTTGAGTGCTTTATCTATAAACTGTTTATTTTAAGAAGTCCAGAAATTTTTGTAGTTCTTGTCTGCACTGTGAGCAGTGTTGGTATGTGCTTTAATTTCTTAGATAGAATTTTTTCATTGTTTGCCATGTTACTGATTCCATTGGTATTCTGTAGTCTAATAGGTAAATGGATTAAAAGATGATGGGTTTTGATGTGTGCCACAGGAGTGAAATACACTCTTTGGAGATTGCATTTGTGGGATCATGTTGCACAATTCTTATTTGTTATCAGTGCATGTCCTTTGGTTTTACTGACTTTCATTAGAAGCAACCTTATCTTGCCTCTTTTCAAGTAAGAGAAGTTTTATATAAAGAACATTTGCTAATATAATGTAGGATTAACATACTGAGAGGAGACGGCACAAAATTTTATTGCCTTTTTTTTCTTTTAATAGGTCTGAATGGATTTCTGAATTGAACACTTACAGAGTGGAAGCAGCCTGGAAACTGTCACAATGGGATTTACTGGCAAATTATTTGGCTTCAGGTAAGTTATCATTATATAAAAATATTAATACTTCATTGCATTTCTGAACAATTGTATGTTTTAGTTTAATCATCTTGAATCAAGGGGCAGCTGTTGTCATTTGTCTTGGATTTTACTGGTAGGCAGGTTGGTTCTGACTGTCTTCTGGGTTTTGTAACTGTACTCGATTGTAACCTGGATAGTCTTTGAGCAGAAGTTTGGAGTGCATGTATCTTTTGGGTCTGTTTGGCTGGGTGGGTTGTGGAGTTGAATTATACAGTGTTACTAACGTGCAAGTACTTAGTTCTGAGATAAAGTTGTTTTTCCAGTAGTCTGTTAAGACATTTTTCAGTAGCATGTTCAGGTTAAGCTGCTTAAGGAAGCAGAGTCTTCTTTTTCTCCCCAAAGATGCGAAGTCCACTACTTGGAGTGTCAGACTGGGACATTTATTATTATCAGCCAAGAAGAAAAATGAAGCAGCTTTCTACGAGACGCTCAAGGTTGTTCGAGCAGAACAGATTGTGCCCCTTTCAGCAGCAAGCTTTGAAAGAGGATCCTATCAGCGAGGATATGAACACATTATCAGGTTTCTCATTTTCATGTCACTATTTTTAAATTCAGAAATCACATAATCGTATGCAGCAGCAATAATTTTGTATTTCTACAGTACATGGTACTGGTGTGCATTTTTTGTCACCTATTTTTTTTTTAATTCATCCAACTGAAAACCTTTGATTAATTTGGAATTTATATTTATCCTCCATGGAAAACATTCACAATAAAACTATGGGGTATAGTCTTTCAAAATCAGCTGGCAAGCTAATGTAAATGTCAGGTAATAAAAATCAGAAATTTAATTCCATGCTTGAAGTAGTACAAATAGGCCAGTTACTCCATTAATTTAAGAGCATTGCGCTTTTCAGCCTCCATACAGACCAAAAGCTCCCTTTTTTATCAAGAAAGAGCAGTAAGAATTAAACCCCATCCCTTTTAGTAGTTCTACTTTTCTTTATTAATAAACTTCTAATTTGGCTGTAGTAGACTAAAACGTAAGTAGCCTTTTTGAATAAAAATACTTCTTCTGCACCTTAAATGCATCCTTATGGCAAGATATTGCCTGAAGCCAGTTGAAGTGTGTGTTTTACTTAATTCTGTTTTCTGTTGGTAATTTCTGCAGTGTTGTTTGGGAAATTAAGTTTGAGTATTGAGAAAGAAAGTAGTTTCCTTTAGCCATTGATCCAGGCTACTTGGAAGCCTTCCAAGAGTCACTGTTTCTCTGTCAGCTGTACCCACTACATTTGCCCCCACTGCTGTCTGCCAGTGAAACTGGGGCATTTACAACCACTCAGATTTCCATCTTTACAACGACAGATAATAACAGTAATGGTATTTTAAAATAAATGGAATAACTTCACTTTAAGTAAAAGTACATTGCTTTTAAAATGGGATTTGTTGAAAATACCAGACTTTATGAAGAATTATTGCTGCAAGTAATGGATAGAAATACTCTTTCTAAAGATCACCTTCCTGTCCAAGTGATCTACATTGTCTCTGTTCAGCAGCTTGGCAAAGGAATATTGAGGAAATAACTAATCAGTTTACAAATCCTTGATTTTGTGTGCTTGCTTTTGCTGCATTTTTGCTTTTGGAAGAAATCCTACTGGATTATTTACAGAGACAGCTTTTAAAAAGAAAATGGCAAAAACTCTGTAAAATTTGCATGTATCTCAAACAGCAATCAATTTTCAACACTTTTTCCTTTATTTTGCTAACACAGGTTGCACATGCTGTGTGAGTTGGAACACAGTATTGGGCCAATGTTTCAGCAACCTGATGGTGACGACAGTAGAGATTCCCTGAATTGGTGTGCTCGTATTGAAATGACCCAAAACTCTTACAGAGCAAAAGAACCCATTTTAGCACTGAGAAGGGCTTTGCTTAGTCTCAGTAAAAGGTGAGGACGTGACTGTTTCTTGTCTATGTTGTATTCTCAGTAATGCTCTGGGTTTCTATATATGTGTAAGAAGAGAGAAGATAAAACTGGAAATTTCTTGTAGACAAAAGTAGTCCTCAAATATTATGTACCTTCAAAATAGGGAGGAAAAGCGGTGTCTAGAGGAAAGAGAAGCAAGAAATAGGGAGAAAGTGTATTTGTTTCTAGGCCTAAATGGAAAAAAAGGTGAAACAAATGTATTAAAATAGTTTTAAATTATTGTTATGTAGTATATAACTTACTGAGAAATTCAAATTGTGTTTCAACGCGTTGTGATATTTACTTCAGATTTTAAAATAGCATTCATAATAGAAATGTTTCATTTTCTGCAAAAATGTCTCTGCAGCCAGGATTACAGTGAGCTTGTTGGTCAGTGTTGGCTCCAGAGTGCTAGAGTTGCACGGAAAGCTGGTCATCACCAGACTGCCTATAATGCTCTGCTGAATGCTGGGGAATCGATGCTCTCGGAACTTTATGTAGAAAGAGCAAAGTGGCTTTGGTCCAAGGTA
This sequence comes from Eulacestoma nigropectus, assembly GCA_013397775.1. Taxonomy (NCBI): domain Eukaryota; kingdom Metazoa; phylum Chordata; class Aves; order Passeriformes; genus Eulacestoma; species Eulacestoma nigropectus. Next base: position 1,630,077 of record VZTE01005521.1, on the reverse strand, counting down.
AGGAAAACAGAAATGGAATTTAATTTCTTACATGCAAGAAAATAATATTTTTCGTTTTCTTCAAGAAAAAAATGGCACAGAATCAGTATCTGTAAAACAAGATATGTCAGTTGGGACTATCAACACATTGCAGCTGATCCTCCAGCTGCTGGTCAGCGCTTTTCTGTATCCATTGACCTTTCTGGCACCTTCGTGTAAAACTGGTGGATTACCTGCATCTGTCAAAGCAGCCCAGGCAAATTTAAATTGTCTTAATAGTAGACCTCTCCTTAATTTGTTTCCTTTTAACTAATAGCAGTAGGCAGCAAACATGAGGGCAATTATTGTGGTACACCTGAAGGCACAACAATGCTGAGATAACAAGGAAATAAAAGAAGCATTTGAAGTCAGTTTTATTCTGTTACCACAGCCAGAATGGCCTAGAACACACTTGGGGACATAGTTTTGCCTTAATAACAACTGTAAGAAGGAGGTTTTGCATCTCTCTTATTTGAAGTATATAAAATGTTTTCTGTCTTTCCCTTAGGGTGAGGTTCATGAAGCACTAATTGTTCTCCAGAAGGGGGTTGAGTTATGTTTCCCTGAAAATAAAGCACCCTGCAATAGCAAAAATCAGCTCATCCATGGTCGGGCAATGCTGCTAGTGGGCAGATTTATGGAAGAAACTGCTAACTTTGAAAGCAACGCAGTGATGAAAAAGTATAAGGTAATCTGGAATATTACTGTTAACAAGGCAGGAGCTTTGAATTATAATATATTCCTTAAGTAAGCTATCATTCTGCTCCTGATGATGTCAACTAAGTATAACATAAATGGGATTAAATAGTGCCTCAGTGTGTAGGAAAGAAGCAGTTCCTATAAAGATTTAACTGTCTTAACCAGGTTTAATGTAACACATCAGTACAGGGAAGTCTACAGTTCCCATCAGTGACGGCTACAAATACTTAATAAAATTCTTTTAAAATAAACAAGTTACAGAAGCATGGCTTTTTTCTCATGCTTGCACATACTAGAATTCCTCACTAAAATGTGGACTACTCCAAATACACAGAGTTGACTTGGTGATACATTGCACTACTCTTCAGTGTTATATCTCTCTCTGGTATTGACTTCTAACTGTGCTTTAAATATGCTTCCAGTCTCTGAAGAACTAGGAAAAGGGACAACTGGTATGTTCTTGAACAACACAGCACTGCATGCTTCATCTTGTGATGCCTGTGAAATACTTTTGGGCATTGATTAATATTGCCTCCTGAAACAGTAGGAGATGCAGATGTTTATGCGTCCTTAAAGGCAGCATGTCTCCTGTCCCAGTTTTGGCATTTGATACTATTATAGTTACTGCTGTCTTGCTAAATAACATACTTCTGTAACAGTCATTTAGAGAAAAATGTAAATGTATCAAATTAAATAAAGGTTGAAATAATGGAAACAAATGAAATTTCAGTGGATTCTATGAAAACACTAATGCGCAGTACTCTCTGCTGAGTATTGGCACAGGAAAGAAACCAGTGTTATTAGAGAAGGGATGTGCCTCTCACCAAGTTATCTCTTTCCTAATACATGTCACACAATTTTTTGTTTTTCTTTTAAATATCATGATTTAGAGGGAAAACAAAAATGTGAAAAATGTGGAATCATAGATTCATTTAGGTCAAAAAGATCATTGAGTCCAACTGTTAACATCCTGCTGTTTCACTTTTCAAAAAGCTCTAAGAAACTCAGCACTGAGTTTATTAGGATCAGGAACCTGATTTTAATGGAAGTATGATCTTTCCTAGTTCAAGAATCCCATATCATTCTGTCTTGAATTGTCTTGCTGTCTCCAAACCCAAAAGGTATTCTAAAAACAGACTTCTAATTTGTAGAGGCAATTATCTTGAGGCAAAATTAGAATTTTTGGAGTTACAGGGTTAACAATTAATACTTTTTTTGCATGTACTCTGCACAATGTAACTAATACAAGATTCTTGTTTCTTGAGAATAATTTGTTTATTTTTTATTTCTAAGTTAGCATCCTCTCAAAAGTAATTATCTCATTTTGATTTTGTTGCAGGATGTTACAGTTTACTTGCCAGAATGGGAAGATGGACATTTTTATCTTGCAAAATACTATGATAAATTAATGCCGATGGTAACTGACAACAAGATGGAAAAACAAGGAGATCTGATTAGATACATAGTTCATCACTTTGGGAGGTTAGAGGGGAACTTTGCCTAGTTTCTATAAAAGGATGATTATTATACTGGGAAAAACCATTTCTGTAGGAATATATTGTCTTTCACCAGTTCAGACTGACTCAAATTTTTATGCAGTGTTGTAAAACAAAATACTTCATGCTTCCTTTTTGTTTTCATACCTAATTAATTTTACTTCTCACTAAGCAATTGTCTGTTTTTAGTCAGACAGTTAGTTACTTCATCTGTGGTTTTGAGTAATAAAAACAAACCCTTTGTATATTTTTGGTTGTTGCAGATGCATTAAAATGCTGACATAAATTTCTAGAGTTAGAATGGAATATTAAACAAATACGAATGTAAAATTTTTATTACTTCTAATATATATCAACATACTTTGATTTAAACATGTAATTATATGTTCTACAGGTCTCTACAGTATGGAAACCAATTCATCTATCAATCAATGCCAAGAATGCTGTCTTTATGGCTGGACTTTGGAGCAAAAGCATATGAATGTGATAAAGGTAGAACATATTTTCCCAGTACATTGTTCCCATGTCATTCTTTTGAATAGATGATTAAAAGAGCAGTGGAGTATATTTGCAGTTCTTTGTTTAGATTTATTGCCTGAGGTTATATGGAAACAAGAAAGTACTGCTATTCTTATAAAATACAGGATGTATTGGAGGGGAGTATTAATTATTAGATTATTAATTATTAGATGCAGGGGAGTGTTAATTATTTTAATTAAATCCTCCAGAACTTTTTAAAAAGTATATAATGTGACAGCGTTGTTCCTTGGGTAAATGAAGTCAATAAACAGATACAGGGAAAATCCTTGCATGCCCCTGGTCACCATTTTTAAGTTGCCTCATGAGTGATTAGTAGTTTTGTATGCACTTGCTACAGTAAAGTGTTAGGCTTTGGGGCTTTTTTTCAATTTCTTTTGCTTCCAATCTTTGAAGGAATTTTACTGAAATTTTCCCCCTCATGTTACTGAAATGAAGGAGGAAAAAAAAAATCTTGTAGGCAGGCAGCATGAAGGCATGTGAAACTAGCACCACCATAAAACATGTATTTTGGGTGGGAGATTTTGGTACAAATGAAACGTGCAAACAATGCTTGCAGGTCTGAAGTGAAGCAGACAGCTGTGCTCCTTGATCTTGTCCTCATTCTACACACTTAGGTCGACTGTGTTTGGCTGCAGGCACATCAGGTCCTGCTCTCTGAGGTGCTGCTGTGAAACTCGTGCTGGGTCCTCAGGGGTAGGGGTGGAGATAGGAGCAGATGTGCTAATTTCAACCCGTGGAAAGACTTTCTTCATTTCATCTCCACTAAAGAACATTGGAATCCTTTTATCAGGCAAATACATGGAGTGTTTTTAGTTTGTTCCATGCCATTGTATCATTTTAGAGAAGTAATTTTAAGAGTGTAAAGAGAGCTTTTAATTTCTTGGTATTCTGCTTAGTTAAATAGCACATGAGTTCAGTCACTGTATGCTGTGTTAAAAAGAACTTTACAGTAGGAGCTTTTTCATTGCCTTCAATTTTTTTTGGCTTATGAAAATTGCCAAAAAGGTATTATTCTATAGCCTGGATTTCAATGACTTTCCATTTCCAGTGGGGAAAACCAGGAACACAGTCTTTTCCTTTTATTTTTCAGCTGGTCGTTCAGAACGTGTTCAAATGAAAAATGATCTGGCTAAAATAAACAAGGTGATTACAGAGCACACAAATCACCTCGCACCTTACCAGTTCCTGACAGCTTTTTCTCAGCTCATCTCCCGAATCTGCCATTCTCATGATGAAGTCTTTGCAGTTCTGATGGTGATTGTTGCTAAAGTGTTTTTAGCCTATCCACAGCAAGCAATGTGGATGATGACTGCTGTGTCCAAGGTATCTTGATATGTATAGCTACACCTTTATTAAGTTTACGAAACTATTTTTCCCAGGAATATAAATATAACCTATTTTACTCTAAGCTGGTAAGAAGGAATTGAGAGTTGAAGTGTTGTGATACAGTGTAGTGGAAGAGGATATCAATGCCATCACTGCAAAATATTTTATTGCAGTCTTAATTCAGATATTACAGTTTAAATGTTCCAAATTGGAATGCTAATATGCATCCAAACTTGTATGGTGTATTTGGAAAGGAAATTTGAATAACATAGCTGATTAATTGTGTAGTTATGAGCAACAGATTTTGTTGCATTTATAAATTGTTTTATAGTACTTTCAGTTTTATAATCAAATAATCAACTTAGTAGATAGATGTTAGGCAAACTACTAATTATTTGGCAGTAAGGTTATTCCAAAGCAGACCGGGAAGCATGGTGAATACTATTTCTTTAGGCTGGTGAAATAACATTCAGGATATATTGACATATTCTTGGATATTGGCCTTTATGTTGTAAAACTTCCAAGAATGGTTTCAGAAGTAATGACCCCACACACACCCACCAACAGTACCCCTTCAGTTTTTCAATTGAAGCCCATCCGTGTCCAGATGTTAAATATGATAAGCAAGAAGTAGAGGAAAGAATATTAATTACTGGGGAGAAATCTTCAACTCACTGTTTAATAAATTTTAACTTTCCGTTTTTTTTCAGTCCTCGTACCCTATGCGTGTCAACAGATGTAAGGAAATTCTAAACAGAGCTATTCACATGAAGGAATCTTTAGGAAAATTTATTGGAGATGCCACACGCCTTACGGACAAGCTGTTGGAACTCTGCAACAAGCCGGTACTTACAAAAATAAACAAATTAATGCATGGCATAGGATTATTCAAGAATATCATGCAAAAGCTGCTTCTGATTGCTTTCATTAGTCAATTCATCATATTAATTATATTAATAATAATAATAATAAATATTACTCATACATCGATATTAATTATCATTAATAATAATATTAATTCTTAATGTTACTGCAGTTCAGCAGAAACTACACTATGTTATAAAAGATTTAAAATAGCTCTAAATCGAGCACACTAAAATATTTCAGTACATAATGGCTTGTTTCATAGTGCATGGGCTTTACATTGTTTTGTACTTTCACATATTCATGCCCATTAATTTCAGAGTTTTACTGTAAAAATAGGGTGGGTGTGCTCTTATGAACAAATTAATTTGATAATAAAGGTAAAACTAAATTAATTCTTTCATTATTCTGTATTTATATTCAAAGTGAAAAATAAGTCTGCCATAACAGCCAAATATATTACTTCTTGATTATTTAATTTGAAATGTAGCTTGCTGGGGTTTTTGTTACAATAAGCATTTATTATTCTATTTATTAGTTAATGTGAAATAGCAGTATTTTAAGTGTTAACTTTAAATGTAATTGTTAACTTTGATCAACATTTTTTTTCAAGGTTGATGGAAACAGCTCAACATTAAGCATGAATATTCATTTCAAAACACTGAAAAGATTAGTAGAGGAGCACACATTCAGTGAAATTCTCATTCCCTTACAATCTGTAATGATACCAACTCTTCCTTCAATTCCTGGTACCCATGCTAACCATGACCCTTTTCCTGGATGCTGGGCCTACATTGCAGGCTTTGATGATGCGGTAAGGCTCTAGTTGGCACCTGGTTTTTCACTTCATGTTAAACAAATGTAGCTGCAAATACATCATAGTTCCTTAGAAATGGGAGGAACAAGTAGGAGATTCCATAATTACTTTTGTGGAAACTGAGTCGCTTCTGTCACAGCAGCCTGAGGCAGGTGTGGCCTCTTGGCACTTGGGTATTTGGTCTAAGGTTAATGTGCTGCAGCACCATGGAAGTGCTAACACGATTGGTTGCAGTGGTTTATTACAATTACACACTTTCATTCGGATAATCTGATACAGAAGTTAGTAAAGAACTTCATTTTTCTTTAGGTGGAAATTCTTGCCTCACTTCAAAAACCAAAAAAGATCACCTTGAAAGGTTCAGATGGGAAATCTTACATTATGATGTGCAAGCCAAAAGATGATCTAAGAAAAGACTGTCGGCTCATGGAATTCAACTCCCTTATTAATAAGGTATGATGAATGAGACAATCAGATGCATTATACTTATTGACCAGGACAGAACACTGAGATATTTAACAAAAAACAGCCAATTTAGCTTGAGATAAAATTCACCGAAAGAAAAGTAAACTGGTACAAAATACCTTATTTCAGTGAAAACCAGTAGCAATTGCAAATGTGTAACTTCTTACAGACTTGTGGAAACAATAACAAATTACAATATTCTGCCAAAACAATTGCTTATTCCAGCACAAATAGACAGGACAGGTTATTTACAATAAATAAATACCTTTAAACTTTCTGCTGTCATGCTTAATATTTCTTATTTAGTAATTTCTAACATATTTTGTAAAAAATAGGTAAATTAATCTTTTCATACTAAAGTGTTGCCATACCTCTTATTTTAGTTCTATTTTGCTTCTCAGCAATATGCTTAAGGTTGAAGTACCATGTCTTCTGTGAGGTTAAAGCAAAGGACAGCATCTCTGAAACACTAAAAAATTTAGTTCAAATACTTCTTTTAAGGGATTGAAGCCATGTACAAGTTATGCAGTTTGACTATTTTATTGCAAAACCTTTGTTTTTTTAAATTTACTTTGAAGAACAGATGCACATTTTGCTTGCATTTGACCTACTGCAGACTGTGAAGCTTAGATTTGTGAATTCTAGATTGTGTGATTGGAAACTAGTTATAGATAGAATGGTAAATGGTATAGACCTATCTGTGTTATGTGTTAATCTCATTTTTCTTTTGTGAATAGTGCTTAAGAAAAGATGCCGAGTCCCGTAGGCGAGAGCTCCATATTCGCACCTACGCAGTGATTCCATTAAATGATGAATGTGGCATAATTGAGTGGGTGAATAACACTGCTGGTCTAAGAAATATCCTGATAAAACTTTATAAGGAGAAAGGTAAAGAAAAATATTAGACTATAGTAAAAGTTTTTAGATATTTTGAAGGGGCTTGTATTTTAATAAGTAAATGAAACAAATGGCAAGAATCAGGCTAAATTCTAGGGAGATGTAGTCGCAGGTATTTTTAACTATCTGCAATATATTATCATTCATATGTGTGGTAGACTTTTGTTCTTAAATGGAAGAGAGTTGGTGCTTGGAATGAACAAGCTCCTTACAAGAACTGACACCACAGGCATCTTAATACTTTCTTCCATACAGTGATGTAAATTGTTTCAGCAGCAGTGCCAGCAACATGGGGATGTATGTGCAGCACTGAATAATAATAAAAAATACTGTGAACTTTTTCTTTAGATTTGATTTGTTATTTTTCATTTCTCTTACATTTATGTGAGATAATTAAGATAATATACAATTGAATCAAGGTTAAGAGTACAGCAGCTTTCCAGAGAAAAGATCAGATTTCTTTTTAATTTCTTGTTAACAAAGCAGCTTTCTGGTCAGTGCAATAAAAGTGTGGGGAAAAACTTTCCTGTACCCCACAACCAACATGGTTTATAGATTATTTTTCATTTGATCATTTATTTCAACTTTATGGAGACATTTATTTTCTCTAAATTACCATATGGTAATAGCACATACAAGGCTTTATATTTGGGGATTTCTTTTGCCTAACTGAGGAAGTCTGTTGCAGGCATCTATATGACTGGAAAAGAACTGCGGCAGCACATGCTTCCAAAGTCAGCACCTTTGCCTGAAAAGCTGAAAATGTTCAAAGAGGTCCTTCTGCCTCGTCATCCTCCTCTCTTTCGTGAATGGTTTCTTAGAACGTTTCCTGACCCTACTTCATGGTAAGTGACTGGGATTGGACCAGCTCAAGAACATCTCCTTTGTGTATTGCCCTAATTAATGGGACTACAGAACGAAGACAGCTTATCCAAGGCAGGGACTCAGACGTGCCTGCTGCATTCCCACAGGTACAACAGCAGGTCAGCCTACTGCCGTTCTGTTGCTGTCATGTCCATGGTGGGCTACATCCTGGGGCTGGGAGACCGGCATGGGGAGAACATCTTGTTTGATTCTTTCACTGGGGAGTGCGTGCATGTGGATTTCAACTGCCTTTTCAACAAGGTGAGAAATGTCACTTGCTGAATTTGTTCTGTATTTGATATGCATATAAGTTATAAACTTCTACTGTCTTGGGTTTTTTTCCACATTCTTCCTTTAACATATCCATTGTGTTCTTTCTCTTACTTGTCTCTTATTTGTACCCAAAAAAGCCCGGGATATATAAAGAGGATGTGACCATTCTGTATGCTGCTTTCAGTGAAAACCAACTTTTTGATTTAGCCAATGATTTTGATGATCTGATGTGGATACACTAAAATAGCCCAAATTTTAGACTGTTTATATTTTGTGACTCCTCTCTCCACCATCACCCTCTAAACAAAACTGTAATTGCTACATTCAGAATTCTGCTGCTGTGGAGAGTTTTGTGTTCTTTCTCACACAAATTCAGCAGAAAAATTCCAATGGTTCTGTAAAAATAAACAGCAGAAATTGTGGCCAGATTGGGATTTGTAGTTCTGGTGTTTCAGTTGAAAGATGCTTTTGGTGCAGGACACGTGGCCTTTTTAATTCAGATGAGTGAGGTAGAAATATTGTTAGGTTATTTCTTTCAGTTTCTTTCTAAGAAGTCTAAAGTGTCCTATATAACACTTAATTTTAAAAAAATGTTTTTAAGCTAAGTTGCATAGTATAAAAAAAAAGTTAGCATTTTGCAATGAGACTACAGAGCATAAATATATATTTAAGAACAAAATTTTATACCTTGTATTAGTGTGTTAAAACAGGGAAAAAGAGGTTATTTGGACAATGTTATCCTTTACTCACTGTTATTTCCCCTTATCTGAGTAGGACTGTGATCTAAGCAAACATCTCTTGCCAGCTAGGAAACTGCCACTGACAAAGATGGGGGAAAAAACCTAAACCCAATCCAAATGTTACTCTTTAATAATGTTTAAAGCACTTATGGCATACCTTTTTTTATCAATGTAAAGGGAGAAACTTTTGAAGTTCCGGAAATCGTTCCTTTCCGGCTCACTCACAACATGGTTAGTGGGATGGGTCCGATGGGAACAGAAGGTCTCTTCAGAAGAGCCTGTGAAGTCACCATGAGGCTGATGCGTGATCAAAGGGAGCCTCTGATGAGGTATGGCAACTGCTTTTGCTACAAACTCCTAAAAACTGTCTGTAGTCTGAAACGTGTGAAACAGTCACTGCTGGGGAATATGCCAGTTCCAGCATATGCCTATCCTGCAGCTCAGTCTCACCATGACATGGAGCTAAATATAAAGCAGTCTAAATATTCAGCACTAACTACAGACTCTTGTCAGTGCGTGTGTTTGGAAAATTAAATGTATTTTATGTATCATATCCTTTTCTTAATTTTAATTTATTTAGTGTCTTAAAGACTTTTCTCCATGATCCTCTTGTGGAATGGAGTAAACCTGTTAAAGGGAATACAAAAGCCCAGGTGAATGAAACTGGAGAAGTTGTTAATGAAAAGGTGAGTTTAAAACAAACACAACCTAAGATATTCAAATGTCAAATGTCCATTATTGTTACGAATTACATATTTTCTAATTGAAACTTTGTCTTTTTTTTTCTTTTCATTTAAAAATTTCTCTGGTTGTTCTTTGTCATCTCTATGTTCATAATTTTTATCTATAAAGAGATTTTTTTTTACTGATAAAAGATGTAATTTATCTTCTAAAGAACCAAACAAAAAAGCCTGTAATTCTCCTTATTAGTGTTACTAAATCAGGGACAACATCAGCAGAAGCAATGGATCTTGTTACCCCTCATTCTGACACTTGCACAATCCTCCAGATTTACAGTGATGGTAACATCTAGAGTCTTTTCCATGTGTATTTCTGTGCTTTTCCTGGGTGGATGTTTATTATTGATTAAATACATGCCTTGGTACATATCAAGGATTACTTGATTAAAATTAGGATTTTTTTACTGTTTCTCTGTTAGCTGCTGCTGAAGACTGTATTGTATATCCAAAACATAGCTTAATATTTATTATCTTCCCTCTTTGCAAAATTTCTGATTTGTCCTTTTCTTTTTTTTTTTTAAAGGACTATTTAATGAAAATAAGTGTAATAGCAGATAATACTTAGCACTAACAAGCACAATAACTAAGATAAGGAAAAACTGCAGCACTGAAACTGTATCACAACAAAGAACTTACCCCAGGGTATTTCAGCACTGAAATCTCCTGGTCTTCAAACAGCTACTAACCAGGCCATGTCTGCATAATTTTCTTTTAGTTACAAGACCACCCACATAGTTGTATATGTTAAATGCTTTTTCTGGAGGGGTGCCAATGTTATGCTTGAGCTTTAAAAGAAATGTGTGAGTGTAACTGGTATGAACTAGCAACTCTAGTGGGCCTTGGAACAACTCATTTTGAGATGCTCAGCACAACCTCTTTAATTCGTCTTCTTCATTTGCAGTTGCTCATAATTCTGGCCTAAATTTTCCAGACTTAAATTTTATCCAGAATTCCAAGAACAAGGCTAGGAGAATGTTGCATTTATTTGAAAGTAATTGTATGAAATAAAGCTTTTTAACAATTCTCAAATATATTTGTATTGCTCCTTCAGTCTTCTCTGGTAACTTATAACTGTAAAAATGTAAGGCAAAAGTTGTAGCTTGACCAACAATACACCACTTTTAGAGAATTGTTTTTAAAAGTGAGTAGCCTTTGTTTTCAGTGTAGCTGGTGTAGACATCTGGATTTTGTATTAAATTATAATATGATTTCAAACACATCCTAACAAATACTGGTTTTATTTTGAGAAGTGGAAGTTCATGAGTAGTACCAATTTTTTCTCTTCTTTTCAGGCCAAAACCCATGTCCTTGATATAGAACAACGGCTGCAAGGTGTCATTAAGACTAGAAACAGAATCAAAGGATTACCTTTATCTATTGAAGGGCATGTTCATTACCTCATTCAAGAAGCAAGTGATGACAACCTGCTCTGCCAGATGTATATGGGCTGGGCCCCATATATGTGAAATTTGTTCTCTTTGGAATGCTACCATCCACAAGTGCTGTAGCTATAATATTGATGGGAAGGAATGAATCAGTGGTACCTGGTTACTTCTGTTGATTTCTGACTGCAAGCAGAAGAACAGTCTTATGATCATCCAAAATCTGTATAAAATGTACAGTGCCCTTGCAAGGATGCTATGAATGCAGATATGTAAGGTGTTAGGACTTACCTTTTGCACACATGTAGAAGGCAGTACATAAGAACTGCTTTAAAATTAGACTGCAAGTCTCTGCAAGTGTCTTGCTCTTGACTATATGAAAAATTTTCGTGATGTTGAAAGATGCACTCTATAAAGTACTGTATATTTTTGTAAACATTTTTCTCATTTAGCTTAGATTAGAAAATGCGACAATAAAGTTTAATATTGATATGATGTAGAGTGGTTATTTCAACTTTTCCTACTCATATTCAGAAGGGCTTTCTAAAAATAATTAGTATTTCTTTCCAGCAGTAGACTTTCCTTCAACTTCCTTCCATGTAGCCTGGCTATGTCTAGGAAAGCTTTTGGGATCTTGAATCTTAGCATGAGTAAACTGGTAAAGTGGTACCGTGTTCTGAACCCTTGAGTGCAGTGCTCTAAAGAAACCCTCCTGAAGGCCACAGCACAAAGCTGGGAGTTGGAGGATCCTGGCAGTGTGGCTGTAATTCCAGGGCAGTAGGCAGATGATTGTAGCTGTGACTGTAACATCCCTGTAGGCTCCTGAGAGCTCTGCACAGCCCCTCTTCCCTCCCTTGGAAAAAGTGCGGCTCTAGGGAATGTTTTTCAGACTCCATTTCAGAAAAGGTGTTTTAACACAGACAAGAGTAGACTAAATAAATACAGTTGAAAGGCAAATACTAACTTAGAGTAATGCTTGCTTTTTAGGCATCCAAATTGTAGGGAAACGAGGGGGGAAGATAGGGAAAAATTATACCCTTTTAACCTACAGTAGGCTATCATTAGAATTTTTGTACAGTGGTTTTGTTTTACAGTGGCTATTCTGAGAGATAAACAACACTGTTAGGTTTTGATCGCAGGCTCACTGTGGCGTGACACTCGAGTGTTTGTTCTGTTCAGCTGAAATCCAGAGGTTTGGGAGAGTAAAATAATGGGTTTGCAACTGCTTCTCGGGCGTTTGTTTCTCTGTCAATCTAGTGGGTAGTCTGGAAGTGTTGTCACTGTCCCATAAACGTTACGAGTTTTCCTAGTGAAATATTTGGAATATACTATGGTCTTTTCCCGTGTGGTGTGTGAGTGCTGGCGTTCTGTTGTTTTTCCCAGGCTTTATCAGTTTATCGGAGCGCAGAGAAGCGCCCAGGGAGCTGTTGCACCGGGCGTTGCCATCGCGCGGGGAGCAGATTTGCTGCCCGGGGTCGGGGGACGGGGGCGCGGGGTGGGGCAGGGCACGGGCGAGGGGTCCCGCGCCTTC